>JAZGTK010021187.1:0-10717 GCA_036877625.1 Ambastaia sidthimunki
GATTAAATTTCTGGAATAACTTACACTGGAAGGACGTCATCCTGCATGAACCTGGACAAGTAAACGGCATCTTTACTCCGAGAGATAATGCGAAACATATCAGCCACCTGAAACCAACGCAGAGGGACAGTTTTCCATGACAACTCGGAAGTTGTGAGATATGAGATAACAGGATGTAAAAGGTTGATTGTTGTCTCACATCCTCCACTCTCTGTTCCACAACATCATCATCTTCTTGTTGTTCTGGTTGTCTGCACAGCTCGAGTCTGAGAACTGCTTGCATCTGGCATCTGTAGAATTAATGTTTCACAGTCTTAAGACCATTACTTTTACAGATGTTGTATAAGATATTAGATGTAAAAGACTGGAGAAATATCACTCCATCATCAGATTGGCCAGGCGTTTATAATTTGCGTTAAATTGGCACTTACTCCCTGATTTTGCTTTCAACATCAGCGGAGTCTCCATAAAGCTGACGAACAGACTGACAACTTTTCAACAGATGCTTCTGTACCAAATCCAGGAATGAAGCCTGAAAATGTTAAGTGCAAAAAAACAACTTTCAAATCGTTTGTTATTGCCAAGCAAATTACTGAAGTTGTTCTTTTTTGAAATTTTAATGACTTTAGCTGTTGCCAAAGTAGTATCTGACACGAAGCACCATTTATAAATATTAACGATCAATTTGAGGAGACACTGTTACACTTTCAAAACTTAGTTTTCATTTAATTAACATTTTGGAATCAAAGCATTTGCAAGATTTTAGCTTTAGACTTCATTAGACTAAGGATTCAGAGTTCTATAAAGGTGGCAACAGACTTTGTCACACACATATATTTACGTAGGCCATGTTTGGCTGTACTGCCAGTGTTCGTCTCACCTCCGCAACGATGCTGGTTTTGATGAAGTTCTTCACAACTGAGAGCAGATCCTGGACCTGAGAGTGAGCAGAGACTGATCTGTTGTCCACAGCTTTCTGATAAGTGCTCTCCAGGTGGGACAGCAGCTCCTCCTCACTGCTGAAGTCTGTATAAAGTTTGGAAAGCCATTATATTTATGAATTGTATGCATTTACATTTATACAAAGCAAACACGGTACAGTGAAGTACACAATAATTTCAGGCCAAAAGGACCTTTGGACCACAGGATGTCAGGCACAGATACTCACGCAGGAGGTCAGGCTTGGTTCGTTCCCCAGGGCATCTTTTGCCCCCTTTTTCGTTCCCTTTGGCCGAACCAGCGGAGCTACTATCAGGCTGAGTCTTTTGAGCTTTGACATTCAGGCGAGCAAAGTTCAGCATCTGCAAAGACCGGCTCATGGTCTTCATCTTCTGTCGTACTGGTGTGCGTTGGGTGCCCTCTTAAAAGCAAAAGTGGGTCATCAAAAGCAATTCGGGGCAGCAATATTGCAACGTTCACATCGCCCACTCGTCACTTGGTACTCACGTTTTTTGGACCTCGGGTTGCCACTGGAACCGGCTTTGCTGCTCTGATAGAGTTCTGAGAGACAGCTGGTGAGATCCAGCTGAGAGTCTGAAAGTTCCTCCTCTTGGTTCTCCTCAGGAGCTGCATGCAGCAGCCTGCACAAGCAAAACAGATATTTTATACTAGGTTAGTTCTAGAAATACTAGATATTTTATTAGGTAAATAGTTAAGTGATTGATATATGATATACAAAAAAAGTACCTCATTGATTCCATTAGGTGACAACCGATTCCTGATTGGTCAGACAGAGGGAACCAGCCCTCGACCAGCCCGTTTCCGCTTGTACAAGACTGCTGTTTGAACTCCTGATTCACCCAGTCAGGAACCAATGACAGCTTTGCCTCATCTAAAAACCACAAATAAATTGCAATGGGGAATAATTCTGCTAGTCATTACACAATTTGTGAAACACGAAGATCTCAAATAATCACGTGTCTGTTTAAATACTGCGTTCGAAACAGACAGAATAAATGAACACCTGAGCGTTCCTCGTTCTCCATGATGCCGTAAACAACGTTGAGAACACTGCTGACGACATCCGGCAGGTCAGTGGAGATGTCTGAGGTTTCCGTGGAAACGAGGCTTGCGGGCAGGTGCTCGTTTCCCTGAGTTACCAGCGGCTGAAGGACGGTGAGCAGAGCCGTGCGGGATGACATCACTGACAGCACAGCTGAACAAGCCACGCCCCCTTCATTTACATCTGCTAGCTGTGCAAAACAAGTACACAGATCCTTTATGTATTTTACTTGTTATGGACTGTAAGCCCACACTAACACATAACTGCCATCATTTTACCTTTGCTAGACACAATAAAAGTGGTTTTATTAAAATGATGGCAACAGGACTAGAAAGACTACGTTTAATAAATATGAATACATAACTTTAACCAAAAACAGATTAAGAGCCTAACTGCAGACCTCTTATAGTTGCCAAGTAAACACAGTACATTCTACATTACTATGTAACAAAACTATTATACTGTACTATAGAGTCCTATACTGTACTATACTATACTATAGAGCCCTATACTGTATTATAGAGTACAGAATGCTTTTGATGTGCCTAATGTGTAGCTTTTAGAGCTGGAACTATGCTTTATTAAACTACTAAAGTGCATCTGTAATGCTAATTTTCTTACCACTGAACATCCTCCAGTGGCCAGTTCTCTTAGGTACTGAAAGGCCTCCTGGCCGAGCTCTGCATCTGGGCACCTCAGAACCCAGTTCTCCAGGGCTGAATGCGAGAGGGTTCCCCAGCCCTGCAGCACACCTCTGACAGTCACCTGCACAGGAACCTGCAGAGATCTCTGCCTGCATGAGACAGGCTCAAGCGTCACACCGCAGGACCGCCTGTCCCCACCTGCCACAAAAATCAATTTCTGTATTAACAAACACACACACACACCTATATGCACCTGTGACCAAGCTGTATTGCTTACCTGCAATCCAGCAAAAAGAGCCACCAAACTGAGGAAAGGCTTTTCTATGCATCCTTTCTGAGGACTGAATATACACGCTAGCGGAGTCTATAGGGAACGCATCCACCCCTGTGGCCAGCGTAGGGTTCGAGCCAGGATGTCGGTCCCTCAGTAGTAAACAGGGAGTTAGCATAGGCACCACCTGTCCTCCAACCTGCCCCAGTAGCTTTGTCACCGTTTCTATCCCAGTGAAGTCCTCTACCCCCTGATCAACCTGAAAAACAACACATTGTGGTCAATACCAACAAAATATCAGAACCATTTTCTTCTTGAAACTTATAACAGGACCAACACTTACCCTCAATATGCTTGAATCAGCCCAATGAAGCACAACTTTTCGTTGGCTGAGCATATCTACGAGGCTTTTGGAGAGCACCTGCTCCTGTACGTCATTATGTTGTGTATCCCTACGCAAAGACAAGTAGTCCCCCAACTGCTTTTTGGACCGTGGACATTCAGACACGACGAACAGGACATTTTTGTCACCATTGACCAGGTCATCGTCCTGCAAAGGGACGTTCCTGCCGTTTCGGCTGGATCTTCGTGGTCTCAGCGTCACTTTGGTGGGAGATGTCAGGTCAGGCCTGTCCCACTGGAAGTCCAGCAGGATCTCTTTCAGGGCATTCTGGACGCAGCTGGACGGACTTGGTTTCAGCTTATGTTGGGACTTTTCCCGACATCTGGGCGACTTTTCCTCGACACTAAATCTGACGATCAGTTCGTCTTCGAGGTCGCTGAAGGACTTCTCGCAGAGTTCCTTGAAATCGGTGCCTCTGTTCATTAAAGAGGCACTTTTAACAGTCCTTGAATGGAAGAATTTATACCCCCATCGCACTTTTTCCAGGCCGTATTTATTCCCAGCACTGAGAAGGACTCTTAGCATCCAATGTTTAAGATGGTTTTGATAGGAACTGGTCCCGTTTTCCTCCGGTCCGTAATCCACGTCTATAGCAAACACTACATTATGAGAGGCCATGACGGCGCTTGCGGAACTGTCAAACACAACACTATCGTCTCTGACGATCAAATATTACGGGTGTATATGTTTACAACTGTGATATATAAAAAACGGAAGCTGGTTTTGACGCCACGTCCTTTAAACGCGTTGAAATGTCGAAATAAGTCCATTTTAAACGCTAACCGAGCGACGTCGTGCGAGCAGCGCGTGCAAACAAATGCGCACGTCCGTTACTTTTTTCAACGCGAGTCATCGTTCCTGTCGCCGTTTGGTTAAAACAACCACAAACCTTTTAAAATGCCCGCCGTCCATTTAAATGTAACCTTAAAACAACAATGTCTTAAAAATTGAATTACAAAACTATCGTTTTACTACATAGTTAAGAAAGTACGTTCGCCATTGATCCCCTTAAACTGTTCGCGCTTCGGAAATCGTTGGTTGTCATTGGTTGGAAGAAAACGTACCGACGCGAACTTTAAAAACGTCATTCGTTTCTCGTTGCGTGATTGGACGAGAAACAACGTCAATAAAAAATACGAAGACGTTACTTCGTTTTCGCCCTGTGATTGGCTGGCAGTAACGTCAATCAAAGCGCTTCGTCGCTGGCGTAGTAAGGCGTGCGTTGATTTGTGCTACTGACATCTGCTGGACAGGAGTTAAAACTACACAACAAGCTTTCATGAAAACATGGTGGTGACGTGCAAGTTTGGTGATCCATACTCATAATCTGCGTTTAACCCATACAGTTAGTGCACACACACTTAGTAGTGAGTTGTGAACACACACCCGGAGCAGTGGGCAACACTGTGGTGCCCGGGGGGCAATTGGGGGTAAGATGCCTGGCTCAAGAGGGCACCTGGGAATCAAACCTTAGACCTTCTAGTTACAAATAGGCAGTGTTTACTGAGCCTATTGCAAAAACATAACCAAATAAAACATGGAGGAGAACAAGTTGTGCCGTTTGGCCAAGTTTTATAACAGAATTATACAAAACACACATTAAAGGGAATATTGCTGCTGGTTTTGTTTTTTCCTTTCAGGCAGCCAAATCAATCAACTCTCAGCCTAGTGTTTTTAAGTTTGTATTTACTCTTGATGTCAGTCATCCCAAATTAGGTCACAAAAAAGTGCACAAAATTTTCCCCCACTGGTGCCAAAAGAACATGACGTAGATAAGGGGCAGCACGAAACGATAAAATAGGAACGATTTTGCATTCTAGCCGACCCTGAGAGAATAGACTGTTAGTTTTGGCACACATACAGAAGGCTGCTATCTGCGTGTCAGTGGCCTCCACAGAATGAAAATGTCAGTATTGCACTGAAAGAAGCTTTAGATAAGTTTCCACTGATGCAAGATGCAATTCAAAATCCTTTAATTAATTATGGTCCAAAAATTCTGTGATTATTTATTCTCCATCTGTGTTTCAAAATCTGTCCATTCTGGCCATTTCTTGGCTTGAAAGCTCCATTTTTCATTCAATTTTATGGAAAAGAACGACCAGGATATTCTTAAGAAATTCACCTGTTTGTGTTTACCAAGAAGAGAATAATGAATTTTTATTTTTGCTGTACTGAGCTTCTAAATACTACCCAGCTATCAATTTAAGGTTGTAAGAACGTTTCTCTAATGTTTACATTAAGTTACACAAACATTAAAAGTTTTGGACGTTCTTAGAACTTTCAAATAATATTTTTAAAGTGCTCCACTAACACCATAAAAACAACATTTCTGATATATAACATTAAAAAAGTTCTACAAACATTTCTGAAGGAACATTTTTGATAACTTTGAGAGAATGTTACAGAACATTAGCCGACGTTTTGATAACGTTCCCTCTTAGCTGGGTACTACCTCATGTCATTTAAATATAGAATCTCAAAGATGAAAAAGTTTGACACCATATATCACATTTACAGTATTGATCGTTCTATTTCCCGACACATTTATTAATTATTCACCGCATGTCATTTCTTGCTCGCTGCCCTCATCAACATTTTGAGGAAATGAGGAAGGAAGTAGGTTACCCTCAACATCATATTCTTGATAAATGTAAGATTCATTTACATCAGATAAATGGAGAAAGAGAGAGATTGGGAACATGGTGCTTCCAGTTATGTGCCTCTTGGTTCTGACCCAAAACTCGTCTTTTGCTTTCAGGCATGTGAGAATGTAGGTCAGGCATTCAGTTTCTGACGGCACTCAGACAACTTAAGCGACATTCTCTGCACAGCAAAATGAAAAGGCACAAATCCCTTTTTTTCCTAAGAACCTACAGTATTCCTTATAACCCTTAACTTAACCTTTCACTGCCAATCTATTTAATAAACAGATCTTTTACATGAGTCTCTGTTTTTGTCTAAATATTCAGTCAAGTTTCAGGCCCACAAGCTTGAATTATTCACACTAGGTCAACAATAACATAACAGAATTCAGAGTAAACAGTGAAAATATGTAACAATTATATACACAAAAAAGATGCCTGGCAAGATACAATGGTGACTCATTTACACACAAAATTCAGGAAGACTGGTCAACACCTTAATTGGCTTCTTAACAGGAGCGACTTTCAGAAAGACTTTCATCAAATCTTTTCTTGGCGAGTAATAAGAGATAAAGAACAATTTGTTATGTAACGGAGAACGATGTGGCCAGTTCAGATGTCTGCTGGGAACATGATGTTTTTAATGAAAGGCTGTTTTTGCTCAGTACAAATTATGCACTAGGAGACTCTCCCGTTTTCAGATAAATTAGCAGCATCTCTTTCACACATATGTTTCGGTAAGAATTTGAAAATGAAGCTACAGTAAGAATGAATGTCTTTAGCTTTAATGAGATAAAACATGCAAACGTGAATACATACATACAGATAAAATACATTCATAAAAAGGATAAGACGTGCCAAAGATACGACAGTCTGGCAAAAATGGAGCAAAAGTTTTTTCCCAACACTTTCAAAACATGATTTTTTACTGACCTCACCATCTCCACGGCAACCGCATTCAAAGTAGGTTGCCAAGGCATTTGGGAGCGTAAGGAGAAGATGAACAAGCATAATTTTTCTGCAGGAAAAATGTCTTTAACAGTGTTATTAAAATACACACGACAGATGCCATAATGTCATAAATATCTGATTGCATACAAAATCAGAAATGACAAGGTTATAAAGACCAACTCAGTGGTACAAAGGGTGGTCCCCAAAACACTCACATTTTGATGTATCGTGTTTCACAACACAGCGGAATTACCAGTCGGATAAAGAGACAGGTTTTCCAATAATGTAACTAGATCAGAAGGCAAGTAGACGGATGTTATTTTTAGATGCCTGTATTGGCAGATAGGGACTAAGGAAAGTTGTTTTTGTGCTGTGGAAACGGTGTAAACAACTGCCATCGTCTGAGATTATGAATGATCATTGTTCTCAGAAGCCGATCTGCACCATCATCACACAGTCCTACGGTTTTCCTTGTTTTTTACCCCTTTGCTCTTATTTTTTAAACTTATTTTAACACATTTGTGACACTTCATTGACTGGTAGGTGCCTCATGATTTGCCTGATAGGAAATGAAGGGCGTTTAATTACTTTTCTAAACAACACAAGAAATATGTCAAAGGAAAATTGAAACAATATGAAGTTTATTTATAGCCTATATCTATAAAAGAAAGTATGAAACAAAGATAACAAAGATTAAATCCATTTAAAGGCTTAAATACAGTGATATATATTTGAAGTGTTTTCTTTTGAAGTTACACTCTTTCAGATTTTTGTATTTGTATTATTATAATTTTGTAAATATTTCTGTAAATTACTTAATCAACATCTAAACAAAATAAGAAATCTGTCTCAGGACAAATTCAAAGACAAACCCAACGTTATAAAGTTTATTTGCATATCTACTAAACAAATTACGAAACAAATTAACAACGATAATAAAGGTTGACTCGAAATATAAAGACTTATGCTTCTCGTTTAAGTGACTTTACAAGTCCACAGTGTCAACAACTGAACAGTTTTCTAAAATCACTACGCTATGTTATAACAAAATAATTTGTGAATAAATATAAGATACATTTAGATCGTAAAATAGTTTGCTCCTCATTGAGTTCATTTGTAAGTCTGGCAGACATCTGCGAGTAACATCAGGGTTCAAAACCTTGTCTGATTATTCTGAAAAAAAATACAATCTGTGGTTCTGATACGTTCCTTGTAGGTTCATCAGCTCACCATTGAATAACATCAAACCTACATCTTACTCAGCAGAACCCATTGGACTACAATCTTTAAGCAGGCACATGAGATTTGAACAACATCAGTCTGTTTATATGGAATACAGAATAATATCTCTTCCATCCGAGGAATTTAGTCTGTGACATCGTTTGACATGCTACAACCCCTGCAGAGGAGTTTAAACAATCAGTGTGCACGTTTAAACCGCTTTATATGCGAATCACAACTAGGCTAACGGATGTAAATCGGGAATATTAATGGAACGCACTTGATTTCGATTCTGTGAGCTTTGCGGGTTCTCAATCCTTCACTGCGCCGAGTCCGAGTCACTGGAGTCCAGACTCGCCTGTGCAGACGCAGCTCGGCAACTCTGTGTGGATCCCGAGTGATGCAAAGTCTGTGTGCTTCTCCTGAGACTCTCCAGCGACTGCAGGAACGATCGTCTCGCCCTTTCCTCCTCCAGGGGTGAAGCCCCTTCTTCCTCCACCTCGGCTATCTCCGCAAAGGTCACCGGCTGGGTCTTGAACCGGGCGTCTCGGGGTCGTTTGGGACGGTTTCGGCCCCGTGCCATGCACTTGGGTACCGGCAGCTGCTGGGGAAACTCCTCCATGGCCGATGCCAAGATGTGTGCGGGCAGAACGGCAAAACCCACCGTCTCCATGGGGCGTGCAGCCATGGGTCTGGGTGGCAGGGGCTGGACGTTCGTCTTCTGGGATGTTGGTGATGGGAGAGCCTTGTAATTCTCCAGTTCTGTCTGCGCAAAAGGCCTTAAAGTAGATTTCTTCTGGTCTATATTTGACAGAAAACAGAGGACCAGCTTCTCAGTTGTCCTCAGAGTACACGCTCTGTGTGTCTTCAGCTTACTGCAGAACCGTTTGTGCTGCCTCGTCCTGTCGCCGGCGTTTCTGAGTCTGCCACTGACTGAGATGACCCAGCTCTGGCTTTTATAGAGCTTCACTCCCCCTGTCTGCCCACTCTGCACTGGCTCCGCCCACTCACTGTGAACACTCATGATCCGACTGCCATTCCAGTCCCTCCGGATCACATCCCTGAAATAAATGCCAGCCGGGGAGGGAGGGAGCTGGGAAACAGAGAAGTGGGTGGGGCAGGAGGGAAAGGGGAACGTGAAAAATACACTAGGGAGAAACAAACACATGGACAGGAAATTAAAAACTGGGAGCAAGAGGTTATATACATGAGAATAAAATGTAACAAGTAAAATAACAACAGAATATAACAAGCAGAATAAACAAAATGTAGGTTTGAACATATTCAGACAGACACAATGTGATATGAGCAGGCCGAAATATTGACTGAGGTCCAAAAGTGGAAGACCACATTAAAAATCTGGTATTGATTTCATTTAAACCTGGAGAAAAAAAGACAAAGTGTGAGATTTTTTAAACAAAAAATGCTTATAATTTAAAATGTGTGTGTAAAATGAAGAAATATTTAAGGTTCTGCAACATTTTGAAAATGTTGCAAATTGACTATTTTTGTACAAAGATGATATTTTCACTTAAAAACATAAGATACTCATGTTGTGCACAAACGTGTCCAGTTTAAGCTAGCTCACGATGTCAGTACGGTAAATGGTGGAAATTTCTGAGAAGTTGTGAAATGTGTCTTTTACCAAAAACGTTAATCTGATAATATAATTTGCCATAAAAATGATAAATTATGCGTATACTATTCTGACCGGTGTGCTCAGGACTTTAGACCTTACTACACATTACTATATATACACACACCCTATTTTTACTTTTACTAGAGATGTAGTCATCTCAAAAACACGGCTCACAGTTCCACGATCATGATCTCATCACCATGATGAGCATATAGCTTTCATCGTTCTCTCACTTCCTGTTTTGCTTAAATTTGTCGTGGACTAGTTTCTACTAGGCCTACGCCAGGCAACCAGCCCAGAGACATTTTAACCGCTGCGAGTGAACATAACGGGGGAACATTGTGACATAAGCCACCAAGATGACTCCTGTTTTGTCATGGACCCTGAGGTTGACCCTTTAGAAGCCAAACAGCAAACCAAAACATAAATCACCCTCGTTTTTGTTTTCCACGTTTCAGACGCCGAGGGGCTACCGTAAATAACTTTTCATCTATTTTAGGAAAAAGGCGCCAGATCTCAGAGACTTGCAGACACGCACGTTCGTCCGACCTCTTAAAAGGTTTTGTCAGTCAGGTGACATCATGTGATGATGTCAAGGACAGCTATTCGAACCATGTGTCGCAAGAAGGCTTTGTCAATTTGATTAACAGCTTGTTTCTGGACCAGGCGTTACAAAAAGCAGAATGCATGCAGTTGAGGGTAAGAATGGTGCAATTGCACGTACCACACATGCCCTGGTGTCACACGGTATTTTACTGTTTAATAAACGGTAAAATACAGTTTTTATAAACTTGCAATTCTACAGTCTTTTTAATGGAACAATACGAGATTCCAGAAATAAAGCAATACACGGGTCTACGTGAAACTAATGACACATGCTATTGGTCAAACATATAAGACAGATTTTAGTCTGAGCCTCTTATACCTGTATGATCAGCAACAGC
>JAZGTK010021188.1:0-10716 GCA_036877625.1 Ambastaia sidthimunki
GAGACACATACAGCGAGAGGTCCACTGTGTGGCAGAAAGCCAAAGCAAAGAAAGAATCTCATTGGATTTGACAGTGTTATAAAACAAACCAGCAGCAAGATAGCGAGTGAATGGCAGAAGCGAAGGCCTGGTGTCTCAAAACGGGCGGATTGCTGGTGTGTGTCCCTGTAGTTCAGCTGGTACAGCACGGTGTAACAACACCCAAATCATGAGTTTGATTCTCAGTGAACATGCAATACTGATGAATACAATAGATAATGTTTTTGATAGGTGTATGTTTAATGAAGAATCTATCTGTGTTTTATTATTATGAAAGAGAAGTGTACATAATTAAAATTGTGTTATACTGATAACATTATACACTCAGATCACGCTGGTTTAGCAATGTTGACTTATTGGTTTGATGTAGTTATAAGAGTAGATAGGAGGAATATGAGTGTTACAAAAGGTCACATACCTTTTGTAATGCTTGTGATGTGTGCATTAATTAAAATTATTTATTTATTACATTAAAATTTAAGTACATCATATTTGATGCCAGCAGGCATAATGCAGGAAGGTCGGAAAGTTTTAGTCAGAAGATTCATGGCCAAAATTAAAATTTGCTTTAGTTGTGGTGTTCAACAAAGGTCACAATAAATAAGGAGAAGCGTCAGGAAAATACAATATCCAGGATTAGATTTCTCAGAGGACAACAGACTTAGCTGAAAATCACTATGAAATTTGCTCTGTAGTTGTTGTTTTTTTTTACCAAGGTTGTGCGAGACAGACAGGATAGAAAACACAAAATATGTTTGGTAAATGGATTTTTATCGAACATCAACAGGGAAAACTAGTCAGTCTGAATGGTGCTATAGTTCCCAACCTATGACAACACAGAGTGTGAATAGGCTACAGACTCCCCACTATCAGAACAGATAAAGCCATTTGAACAGATGAGTAACCAAGTCCAGGTGTTTTTGTACCTGACATTTAACAATTCTCTGCTCCGCAGACATATTGCGAAAGATCAGAACAGCAAATACTAAACGCTGCCAGTTGATCAACTTTCCTGTCATAAAAAGCCTAGAGGCTGGCTTAGTTTTATGATCAAATTTGGATTTAACAACCAGGTTATGGGTTTTTCCTCAGGCCTTTGTCTTAAATTGCTCCTGTAACGCTTTGTGTTCTTGTGTTAATTCATCTGTGAGGCAAGAGTCCATTGACAGTTTACCCATATATCATAATGAATAAACAGTTCTGGGTGGGGTGCTTGTCTGTGTTCTCATTATCTTTGTCAGATGTGCACTGCGTGACCGACTGCTGCTCACAGGCAGGTCATAGGTCAATCATCTGTGGTGAGCAGGAGAACTTTGACCTGACCGATAGGGGCGTGTGCTTGTGGTTATGTAACAGACTTTGAGTGTAGTGTGTGCTTGTAGGCTGAATGTAACTCCTAGACTTTTGCGTTCGTTCAGCATTTTCAGACAAAGGCTCTACATTTGTAAGAAATAGACATACAATATATACAATATATATGTGTGTGTGTGTAGATAGATGACAGACAGACTAAATTTAAACTAGGTCTAGATTGAGTAGGGTTTTGCTGTATTCCTTATAATTAGACATTTGGAAACATCTAAGAAGTCTATAGTATGTTTTCCATTTAGACAGCAACTGTAAATGTGTGTGTGTGTGTGTGTGTGTGTGTGTGAAAAGAGAGAGGTTAAGACATTGTTTTAGCCTTTCCTAGTAACGTCAACACAGCTGCTATTGTGAACATGCAACTGAACTTTACTGGACGTTATAAATTCAGAATGAAGCCCTTAGGAGCTCACACAGGCACACAGCAAAAATGGGAGTGAGAGAGGTTAGTCAGCGATTCAGGCCCCACCCCCTTTTGGTTGAATTGTGTTCTCCTAATCCAGATTAGTGTGGAATAAAACTTTGTTGTACATTCAATTCAGCACATCTGAATCAGCCTGTTAATCACCACTTAAATCCTGACTGCATTCCTGAGTCAGTATAATGTCTCCTTATTTACACAGCTTACTTGAATACAGTAATAATAATTGATGGCATTAATTCAAACCATTAGTCTTTAAATATTGTGACTTGGTAAGGGATTATTGGCACCATGCTGGATATACTCACATTGACGGCATGTTGACTGGGAACTTTTAATGAGTCTTGTTTCTTAGGTCTTTCAGATTACAAGATCTAAAATACTATAGCCAGAATGAACACTATATTTAATTAACACAAATGAAAAAAGGCTGTGAGGGGCGGTCCGTAATGTTGTGTACTTGGATGTCAATCGTTTAGCTGACGAAATGTTAAAAAAACATCTTTGCCAGTTTTCTGTTAAAAACCCTGGAAAACTGCAGTTGCAAAGCAAGTTGATTTTCATGAAGGATTTTAATGACAAATTCTTTTTTTGAATTAATGTGTACTGAGAAGTCTTCAACAGTTAAACCAACAGTGTAATTAAGGAAGTCTTTAATTTCATGTTGTGTATGACATAAAATATTGATAGAACTGTAGTTACAGTAGTTACAGTAGATGGCATACAGTATTTATTTGAATGTATAAGAATCAGGCAACTTCTGTCTGGCTAGTTATATCACTTAGCACATTAGCATATGAGTAATATCTCTAGACTTGTTTCAAAAAGGAACAAATACAGTGATGCAGAACTGACCAAAAACCCTGTTTGTGGTCAGTTGTCGTCCAACCAACACACTTCTGTAATTGGTTGAAAGGTGAGAGAGAATGGCAGCCTACAGTCATCGTCAGCTGTTGAATTATGGGAAACAGAAACAGAGTTTTCTCCTAGAGTCCTCTAGATCCTTATATAAAGTGTTGCCTTTATGTGCTGCTATGTTTGTGTGTGTTTGCGTGCACTGTCCATTTATAAGCTTTTGTGTTGGTCTTACCACACAGTTACCACACTGATGCTGATTATGGTTTTGCCAATTATGTAAACTGGAAACCAAAGGCTACTGTCAGTTTTAAACAATAAAATAAGCCAGGAAATGAAAAGTACGTCAACACAGGGAAAAGTTGTGTTCTTCAAACCATTTTCTCAGGGTCTTTAATTGGATGTGAAAAAAATGACTAACTTGTATTTTTAGCCTTTGCACTTTCTTAGCCAGATATGGTTGAACACCATCTGACCTTCATGTACCACGGTGACTCATAGCCCTCCAGTTTCTTTGTCTCAGCGGGTTGCCCTTTAACACTGATCCAGGATCAGGCAGCACATCCTAAAATCGCATTTTAACGAATACAATTTAAACTTCAAACCAATGTTGGTAATCCAGGAACAGCAAACCTTTTGTGAGTCCTCCACTCACATGAATACAGTGTGCGCTGCCCTCTTTGCCATGGCTACAGCATCTAAACAAGATTAGCTGCGGTTAACTCAGAATAGATTTGACAACATTTTTTTAAAAGCACAGCTAGCACACAAATGCCTGAATGGTCTTGCTCTCTATCCTGCCCTTTATTTTGTACCAGGCCAAAATGAGAAAGCGTATTGTTTTAAATCCCAGCGTCTGCTTTGAAGCAAGCAGCAGACTTGTAAGAAGTGAAACATTCGAGAGGAAAAAAGGAGAAATAGTTTCTGACTCAAACAAACAGAGTGGTTGCCATGTCGACAGGGATCTATAAATAGGGTCCAGTGTTTGTTTTTTGAATGCGGTCTCCCCCAGAAGTGCCAGAGACCCTGAGAGTGATTCTGATTAAACGGCCATTTCTCACGGTGATCAGCCCTGGAACGTACCATTAAACTGGACTGGGAGGTTGGACAGTTTGGGAAAAACATTATGGCTAAATCATAGGTCATTAAAAACTTCATTGCATACTGTAGATACACAAAATGCACATGCACTCATGTTTAAATTTACATGCATATGGAGAAATGGTCACTATTGGGTAATGGGTGAGAAGGGTGTTGTGTTTTTGCATTTGTAAGCAGAATTTGTACATAAGAGGAGCATACAAAAATAGCAGAGAATAAGATGAGGATGTGGAGATATGATCAGTCAGATTTGGAACATCTAGCAAATATGCTAAGCCAAATTGCATTGCATTCTGTATTGTTTTTGGTGTGACTAGGAGGTTGGCATTTTAATTTTTCTGTTTTTCATTTTAATTATGTGTTTTTTATTGTGATTATAGGAAATCCCAAATGTAAGATATTGCACTTGTTCTTGTGGCTGTTGGAACTATTTAAAGTACCTTCTCAACTAGTCTCTTGTTACCTTGGTTACATATTCAAGACGAGTGGTGGTAGCATTATAAGAGAATTTCAAAACTCATGTATTTTAATAAATGATAGCATAGATTTACATTTAACTAAGAAAAAATGTCTTGATCAAATTTCTACAGTACATGGTAAAATAATGCTAATTTCCATTTACATACTAATCTCCTATCATAAAATAGATTAGGTCTTGAATGCTGATTGGTCAATACAGCATTCCAGCCATGCTAAAATACAGTGAATATAGTGAATATGCTGCAAAATATCTGTCCTGTAGTTCGCCTATTAATTTTGTATAATACTGTATCACTTGCAGTATAAAGGTCAACGTTGTATATTGGGAACTGTACTGTGTAGCATAAGAATGGCTCTTAATGACTTAAAAATGCTTTAATTTTGTTTAATTAGTACCAGTTTAATATAGCATTAAGGCACTCAAGGCTGTGCTATACTGTGAATATAGTCACAGCTAAAGGATTGCAGGTTGTATGGCCTCTTGTTTCTTATTGCGTAAATGTAATGTCCTTTGTATTTGTATGTGGCAGGGAATGGTGAGGGTAGTTGGTGCCAGACAGACGCAGACGAGGACAGACAGAGTGGGAATCACATACCGTCCCCTCAGACAGCAGCTGGAGAGATTTACTCACCCGTGTCACAATCGTTTCAACTGGACCCTTCTCTACAATTGAGCCTTGGAACCTTCTACCTTTTCAAGATCCACCTGTTGGGTAAGACAGTAATGTTTACTTCCTTTAGGTGTGGCAAGTTTTCTTAGTTCAGTGTTTCCCCTGAAGATTTCTGTATTCACTTGTGCACTTCTTGGCTCAAGCCGTTTCACCTCGGATGCAACATGTACATCTCCTAATGGACCTCTTATTCAGAGTATTCATATGAAGCAGGGATTTAGTTTTCTTTTCACTGTAGCACTTTCCGTCAAATATGAAAACTAAACTTAAAACAACAGCTATCACAGCTATGTTTTAATGCTGCGTTTCTGTCTCAGTAGCGATTGTGTGTTAAAATGGGTGCAGAGAGGTCAGCCTCATCCCACAGCTGTGTGAAATTGTATCAAGTATCTATTTTCTCCTTTTTTCTCTCTTTCTCTCTCTCTCTCTCTCTCTCTCTCTCTCTCTCTTTATTCTTTGACTTCTTTAACTTGCTGCCTCACTGCAGTCTCTACAATGTGCCTATAGATTTCTAGAATTCTCTCATTTATTGTCCTTTTCTCTTATTTAAGTTGCTTTTCTCCTGAGATGTTCACAGCCTTTGCCTCTGTGTTCTTCACTTAACTTTTTATCTCTTAGTCTTTAGTCTTTTTTCCAGTTGTTTTTAATATACATCTCTGTACAAATTCTGCTTGCTGGCAGTTAGTGAATCGTGGGTGAGGCTGCTTGGAATTTGTAGAGTATTCCGTAGAGTAGATTTCCTCAGAATTCCAATTTCCCTATTTTAGATTCCTAAAGTTCTGCCCTTGCATGTTGGGTTATTAAATTATAGGCTAGTTTAGTAATGACTTTAAGTTACTTAAAGTGCAGTACTCTTAGTTATGTTTAACACGTTTTGCTATATTTTAAATATGTTGTTTGCATTTTTTCATAGATTTTCTCTGTGCAAAATGTGCTGATTTTGTGTGTACCTGCAGAGCTTTTTAGAAATCAGATTCTCACAGAATCTGTCATTTATAAAATTTCATAAACCTCTTGCATCATTATATATTTTGGCTAATTTAATAAATTTAGCTACAAGTAAGACTTTATGTGTTTACATTTATACAAGAATTTTCCAGCAGAATCAGCACAGAAAATGCCAAAACAATCAGTAAAAATGTCCTTCTTTTCTCTAAGTGCTTATAGACAGTGAAATAATTTTGCTACTGTTGTGAAACTAATTTTGTTTTCCTTCCTGTTTGAAAAAACAGTTTCCGGTCTGTCAGAGTGTGTTAGTGAACATACAGGCAGTGGAGTGAATGTGAGGTCTGGTAAAAGATGACGTTTGTGTGGGTTTGGCTGTGAGTATGCGTGTAGCGTGTGTCTGTAGGGACGGGTCTCTGTAGTCGGGCCCAGCAGTGCATGAATGATTCCATCAAGAATGTCTGTTCAGCTTTGAGTTCTGACAGAGATCTCTCTCTGACTCTCATGCCATTTCACACTTGCTCATTTTCTCCTCCAGTCGCCTTTCATCTGTCTGAATGGAAACACACTCAATCTCTCTTTCCTCTTCAGTCTTTACACAAACATTTCACACACACACTCACATCCTTTTTTTCTCTTTCATGTATTTTATCTCTAAATCTCTTATTTATCTCCACTAGAATTGTCAAAAGGTAGTTTGGTAAACGTTGACTCATATATATCCCAATATTTTTGCATTTGCTTTGAAATGGCTTAAAATGTTTTTTTATTTTTAATAAACAGCTAATTACAAAATATTTAATGTATAAAACAAAACAGTAAAAGTCTAGCTAAAGTAATCAAGTAATGTTTTTCAAAGTTATTACCACTAAGGAAATGATTTTATAATTTTCATTTATGTACATCAGATAGGATCTCAAAGCTAATGACACAGCCTTAAGGAAAACCTAATGGCCTAATAAAACGTGCAAATTTATTGAGATATAATGTATCAGAGAAATGGTGCTATCTTAAATGTCCTACCCAAAAATATACCCTTCTGGCCTCCAGTCAGTACTCACTTATGCACCCTTGTATGCACTAAAATCTTTATAAAACTATCCACAATTTACAATCCACATTTTTTCTCAATTGAGGCATTTTACCTTCTGTCCATTCCTCCTGGCCCTTTCATTGAAAGTAAATTCTGATTTAAGCAACTGGTATGAACCATTTTAGTATTCAAAGTATACACTTTATTAGTATGCGTGTAGCGAGGCTATCGAACCCGTGACCCTTTGATAGCATTGCTAGTGCCGTGCTCCACCAGTTGAGCTACAAGATCGTTTTGCCACTCATCTCTTTTCCATTAATTGTCTTCTATCCTGATTTGTTTTATTTGCTACAAATGTTATCCTCATTCTCGTTTGCACTGTTCTGATCTCTAATTACTAAACAATGAGTTAATTACCTGAGTCAGAGCTCATGAATGTATTCATACGCTCTCTGGCACTCTGGTAATTACCAAAGGCTTGTAGAGTGCCAAGCTGAAAGGTTCTCCCCACACAGAGGGGCTGTTCACATCTTTATAACCTCGCTGAGTGGCCCCCTATTCATTCTCTGTCTGTGTACAGGGAGACCACAGCGCCGTTAAGCAGACACAACTTGTGAATTTACTTCTGATGTTCAGTTATGATTCATATGCAAGTCTTGGGCACCTTTATCTTCATATGTAAATATTTACAATTTACTCTCCAGAGCTGATTGGAATGAATGACAAAAAAGTTTTTGCATTGCTGTTGTTTACAACAGCAGTTCATTGGAAAATGATGGGAAAAGTGAAGACAGATGATAATATCATTCAGTTGTGTGATTGTTTGTAGGCTGAAGGCAGAACTCCATCGATTGACTTGTTTTCAATTAGCCAGTCCTGAAGTGCATCTTTGTGCTAATGAAACAAGCTCCATGTCTGTCCTGCCTAAAGCTCTCAGTGCAAACTGAGTAACAGTGCAGCCGGTCCAGTATCCACAGAGTTATGTACAGAAAGCACTGTTAATGATCTTTCATAAGTGCAGCTTATTGGAAGCTAATTTCTTCTCTGTGGCTGAAGTACTGAACATTGATTCAGGGTGAGTGGGGAAAGAATATCTTCAATAAAACGGCTTAATAAAAGAGTAATCCATTGAGAATTAAGAGTTTTTAAGTCTGGCAAATGAATGTATAAAGAGGCCATATAAAAGAGAGAGAAGGAACAAAATAAAAGCCATTGCGTGCTTACTGGCTGTGCATTTGCTGGACCAAAAATGTCTTGTATCGTGGTGTGATTTAGTGAAGCAGTAAAATGCATAATTCCATTGTTGTCAAATTATATTGCTGATTTGAAATACATTATTGAATTGTTATCCTGAAACAGTTTTGTAGATTTCAGACTTTCTCCATTCCAGTAAATAGGAGCTGTATTGAATGCTGATTGACATAGAAAATAGCTCCCTGGGGGTGTTTTCAAGATGGCCGCCTTAGTGAACAGACTCACTTTAAAGAGACTTCGACCCAAACAGTGGCATAATGTTTACAGTTATGAAATGATCAATGCATCTCTCCCTGTAGCTATTATATGAGATTGTGCTGTTGAGATGTGAATGAATGAGAATGTAGCTCAGCAGAGGTCAGTGTCACATGAAGACAATTGGGCAGATTTTGTTATTTTGTGAGTGGCTGGCATACTGTAGCATTTCTGCTAATATGGTTTGCAGAAACACACTGGATGTACTGAAGCTATTGTTATTTCCCTCATGGCCTCTCTGATAAAGAATAAGAGGAAAGGTCAGCCACAGGCCGGATGTCTCACAGACAATGTGTAATGTGTTCAAAGGGGCTGGTGTTTACATAGAAGTTATTATCGAACGAGTCCTTCTCTGACACCCTTTATTCCCCCAGATAATGAAACAAAACAATTGAAACATCCTTATCTGTCCTGATTTGCAAATCCACAAATTATCTATATTATTTTACACTGTGGCATGGACTATAATTAGGTTTATGCTAAGGCTGTTTAATCTCACTGTTCATTCTTTACTACAAAAGTATTTAATTAAATTGATATATATGTTCTTTAACCAACTACAACCAAGCTTTTCTTAAATAAAGTTATTGTGGATTCTTCAGTCCAGATCCTTCACTTTCTATAATTCGCATGGATACTTTTGACAGTCGCAATTTTGTTGTGTAAATACTCATTAGCCCTGCCCACAGGCAAATGTCATTGGTCCAAAATCCCTCTCCACGTCAAATATGCTCTGATTGGCTACGATTTTGTTTTATTTGTAAGGCTCAATGAATTGGCCAAATCTTCTAGAGGTGGACAAAAACAGTCAAGTTCTCATCTCAAATACTGGCACAGATAACCGCATCTACAAAACATACGTACAAATTAAATTATTATCTGGATTTGTTTAATCTGCACAAAATCAGTCATGGCTTGCCCTGTCATAACATGGCGAACGTAGTGAAGTCTCACTTGGCCCATATTATTGTGAAATAAATTCTATGTTTGCATTCAGATCTGTCATGTTGACCACTAGTCCACAGTGATGTTTGGAAAATATGATGTTTATAAAAATAAATCAAAATTATTTTACAATCCTGCGGGCTGTTTTGTCTGGGTCAGTTGCATTGGCCACTGTGCAGAAGAAGAGAACAGAGCAAGTCTTTCATAGAAAAAGGAGTAATGAGTCATTTCCCATGTGAGATTGTGAGGACGAGTTAAAGGAAAGCCTTCAGCAGGGACACACTGGGTCTTTCTCCACTCTCAAGTCGAGAAAGAAAGACATGTGGCAGATAACCATGCAAAGCGGGGGAGGTGACGTGTTTATCATAGGCAGAGCGTGCGAGTGTGTGCGTGTTTTTTTCACACGCCGGACAGCTTCCATAATGCGCTGCAAGATGCTGGAGGTCTTTGATTGACAGGTTCTGCTGCCTCTGATGGATTCTTGGAGGGAGAAGAGAGATTAATGTCTCTATTCCTCCATCACTAGCTACTTTTAGTTTTTGTTTTTTATCTCTCTCGCCATTTTGCTTCCTGTTGTCTGTTTCAAAACGCAGTGCACTGTCTCAGTAGGCAGCATTTTAGGGCATTATAGATCTCTGACATAAAGCCTGTTCAGAAAGATACATAATTATAAGGCAATTTTAAGGGAACTTTGCATGGATTCTTCAGTGAAAAGGCAATCCCAGAATTCACTGTGATGATCTCAGTGAAAACAATAGATCTAAGATGGCAGAGAAATGTTTATTATAAAAGTGCTTATAATTTAATTGATAAGTAATATTTGTATTATTTGCCTCAGGGACATTTTTCAGCTGAATATTATATATACTGTATAAATATGAGGGCAGATTTAATTCCTAACATATTCTTAACCAAAAAACACTTTGTATTAGATTCATATTCAAGTAATCTAACCTTTGAGACAGTATTAACAGATATCTGGCAACTGTAGTTTCTAAACTAAAATAGAACATTATAAAAATAAAAGGAAATAACACTGGGGGAAAATACCTGTATTTTTACTTGAAGTGAAGGTTTTGGAACAAAGCCTGAGGCCTTTATTGTTGTTATTCAGAGTGAAACCTGATTCATTTGACTCATAGTAAAGACATCTCTTGGAATGAAAACCTGAGCTTGCACATACAGTATCTGTCACACCCTCAAGAAAATACAAACATTGCACGGCAGTGTTTAAACAACATACACAAAACATGCCACAGGCACTCAGAAATGCTCATTTACACATGGTGATGAGCATGTAGTAATTGCCAGAATGTGTATTTAGTAGGCCAGTAAATCATACACTCTGTAAC
>JAZGTK010021189.1:0-10716 GCA_036877625.1 Ambastaia sidthimunki
ACTAATCTGATTGGCTGACGTAACCTATATTTATGTTAGAGAGAACAGTGCAGTACATATCAGAGCTGTAAAAATAACAGAACAATATCAATATAACTGGATTTGTCAAAACATCCAAGACTAAAACTATTACATCCATAATAACAAAAACATACCACTGAATCTTCCACCTGGAGTAACCCACCCATAATGACTCAAAAACAAACTGTGAACTGCTCAACTTCCTAAAAAACACTCAAGTCGAATGTTGTGATTGATCTCTGAGGCGGGTGGTTTGGTTCAAGGATTACAAATGGTTTATTTAGTTCCTATTTGTATTTTGAGTGCTGAAGAAATTTTGAAACGCCTATAGAAAAAAGTTGAGAACAAACTGAATCACTGATTTGATGAAACCAAAACCTCACAGATTCAAAAAAGTAAAAGATGCAGATGTGCTTGTATGAACGGTTGCATTTTGCCTCGTTTACCTTCTCCTTCTGATGGGGGTCATGTAAAACTTCTTTATCAGATGTTGGTCTGCCGGACTCATCTTGGGACAATGGGCTGGAAACATTTGCTGTGAGTTTTGGTTCAGCCTGAGTTTTATCCTTTAATGTGAAACATTTATGGGGTTACTACAATTAAACTGCTAACCACAAAGCTGGAATGTTTATGAAAGCCTGAGCTTGATATAAAAATTCCCATAAAACACTTTAAAGATTTATGAGGTGTGTTGTAACTTCCTGTGGTATTCCGGTTTTCCCCTCCTTGAGCGGATGCCATTAAAATAGCTTGTCAAGCAAAAATTTAGACTCCCTCAGACTCCTTCTTAAAGTCAGAATCCTCTACAAACCCTCATTGTTTCTGTTTTATTGTATGATGATTGATGCTTTTAGGCTTCACAATAATCAATGCAAACAGCTGTGTACATGCATGTTCAAAGTTATGCATGTCTGAAGAGATTTTTAAGAACACTTTATGTGAAAGGGTGATGCCATTTCCCTGTTTAGCAATTACTTTCATTTCTTCTAAAACAAGGTCTTACTGCTTTGCTTTCAGTTTCAGTCTCATGGTATTGCATCAGTATTGTTTTCATCTCCCTGAGTGAGCAGATGACACACTGACACCCTCTGGTTGCCTGAAGTAACTACATTCTGTCCACTTAAATGGCGATTACTTTGTTTAAACCAATATAAACTGTTGAGCAATTTCAACTGATAAGCAAAGACAGATTCCACATCAATTTTTGCTGAATTGTAAAGGGATGGTTAACTCAAAAATGAAAGCTTCCTGGTACTTTACTCACCCTCAAGCCATCTAAAAGGGGAAAAAAAATCTTCAGTAGAACAGTAAAGAAGGTTTTAAGCTGAAACTATGGTCTTTATAATATATTGAGGTATTGTGAAATAAAACGACCATGTTCACAATGAGATAATGTTCAGTTTTTCACACAGACTGATTGTTTTGCTTTGTAAGACCTCAATATACCGTCAGGAGCCACAGGGATAAACTCTGTGATCTCCTACTCCTCAAGGGACAACAGTTTCAGCTGAAAATCTTTACTGTTCTACCAAAAAAATGCACATGCACCTTGGATGGCCTAAGGACAGAGTAATTTAACAGCAAATGATGATTTTTGAAAGAACTATCCCTTTAACGTTTCAGACAAAATGCAACAGTTGCTGGAGAAGGTTTTATTTCTGTAAACTGCAGGAGTTTTATAAATTAATGAGTCCGTACCTGACCGAAGGTTTGTTGGACAGCCGAAGACCTTCGTGAGCCCTCCTGCTTGAGTTTCAGTTTGAAGAGTGCAATCTCTAAAAGAGGAACAGTGAAACATTCGTAGTGTTATTAAAATGTTCTCACACCTTTACATTAAGGACTTTTGAGACACAACAGTAAAAGTATTTGCTAGCAATGTCACATACCAGGTTTCTCCATGAAGAAAAAATACCTGAAGTATGAAATTCATGGTTTTCATTCTCTCTAATCAATGCAGTTAGGTAAGAACAGAAGTTGATTTACTCACTGCTCAGTTTCTCAGACTGTGGACCTTCTGGTTCCTGCAGATTCCAGGTGACTCGCTTTCCTTGAGATTTAGACTTCACACCAGCTGCGACAGATTCAGTTACTGGTTTCTTCTCAGCTGGATCTTCTTCAACAGCAGGCTTGGGTTCAACAGCATCTGCTGAGCTGGCCACAGAGCTCTCATTCATCTCCTTCTTAATAAAATCCAAATTGTCAATCAAGTAGTCAACACTGATATCTTCATCAGAAGAATTAACAGGTTCTTGTTTTATTGCCTCTGAAGGCTGGACAGATGTCATCTCCACCTGCTCAGTCAAAGAAGGTGACTGGTGTGACTCCTCCATTATACAGTTCTCAGAGTCTATGTCAGGTGTATCCAAATTGATAACAAGAGGGTTGTCACTGCAGCATGGAGAATCTTGATCTTCATCAGGCCATATTTGCTCAATTTTTATATTTTTAACCATTCCTTTTGCTCTTGTTTCATCATTTGAATCGCAAGCTTGGCTCTTTCCTAAACCAGGACTGTCCAACTT
Source organism: Ambastaia sidthimunki (assembly GCA_036877625.1). Lineage (NCBI taxonomy): Eukaryota > Metazoa > Chordata > Actinopteri > Cypriniformes > Botiidae > Ambastaia > Ambastaia sidthimunki. Next base: position 2,544 of record JAZGTK010021189.1, read on the forward strand.
CATTTCATTCCACTCTGAAGATTCTTTGCTGAAGATGTCTGAAGATATCTGTGCTTCTTTCTTTATGTCTTTAACAGCATCAGACTCTTCACACAGGTTGAGTTGCTCTTCTTTTTTAATGTCTTTCATCTCTTCAGCTGCACCAGTGGGCCAAGGTTTCTCCTGCTTAATCTTTTCTAGCTTCAACATTTTTAGTTCAAGCGAAACATCCTTTTTGCTTTCTGCAAGAGTTCTGGTTTGGTCATCATGTGTTGATGATTCAAGACAATGGGCTGGACTCCTATTTTGCTGCACCTCTTGTTTGACCAATTGTAATGAAGCTGCAGTCGTGCTCTTTTGGGCTCTTGCATCTTTTTCTATCTTCAAGGAGGCTGTAGTTTTGCTTGTGCTATAAGTAGATTCATTTAATTCCCTGCACTTGGGCTCTGTCTTACAGGAGCTCTTAGCTGTACGTTGAGAGTTCTCTGATCGATCCTCATGCCTTTTTCTGTCTCTGGATGTGGACCTTGATCTTGACTTGTGCCTGTTTGACCTTTCAACGTTACTCTTTAATATCCTTCTTCTTTCTCGAGAGCTTGATCTAGAAAACGAGCGGGATCGAGAGCGCCTTCTTTCTTTTGCACTCTTGCTTTGTCTTTCTCTGCCTCTGTTGTCACTCTTCTCATGACTTGCTCTTTTCCTGCTAGTTTTCCTCTCTCTACTGCTGGAACTAGAAGAACACCTCCTTTCTCTCGACCGCGGATGTTTCCTATCCTTAGATCTCGAGCGAGAGCTTTGCCTCTCTCTTGATTTCGAATGAGATTGCTGTTGATCTCTTGATTTTGAACGTGACCTCCTTTCTTTTGACCTTGAGAGTTTCTTGTTGTGTGCATCTTTTGAAGGACTTTGGGAATGGGAGGGTGACCTCTTTCTGTCCTTGGATTGGGAGTGGTGAGATCTTTCCTGCTTTTCCTTTGCCATGTTAGAAGGATTTAAAGGACCACTGGCTGGAGGTAGCTCCTTACCCACTCCATTGCCTTTGGAAGACTGCTGTAGATTCAATAGAAACTCTTCCTCTAGAGACTTTGACTGGGGCCTGACAGGTGGAGGTCCAGCCTCAGGCTCAGACTTTACCTCAATTTTAACATTATCACTGGAAGACAAGGCTGATTTAAAACAATCCTCAGTTTGATCAGCATCTATCCTTGCTTCACAGCTGATAGAACCCACATCAAGACCTCCTGAGGGTGCCTGAATTTGAAACGTGTCAGATCGAAATGGAGACTGTTTGCAAGGTTTGGCGCTGAAAGACTCCTGTTCTTCTTTAACTTCTGCACATATTTTAGAGCTCCTTTCCATATCTACATCCACAGGCTCAGATTTAATTTGATGACAGGCATCTAGTTCAGTTCCTGCTGGCATCCTAGACTCAGTGTTTTGGGTACTAACATCAGAACCCTCATTCTCTGGTTCAGAATCAGAAGAATCAGACCCTGTAGGATTAAAGGGATCATAGACCTCACTTTTGACCTCTTTAGCTTGTGATTTTAAAGATAACAGCATACGTTTACTTTTATCATTTTTCTTTCCAGGCAGAGTCTCTCCTGATACAGGAAGTCGCCGAGCATGCCACGGGTTTCCACTGGAGCTGATGCGGAAACTGATGGAGGAGGAGGATGGGCGTGAGTTTGAAGAGGCACCAAAGGAAGATGAGGTGGAGGTAAAAGAGCTGGAAAATGTTGATGAAGCACCAGTTCTGTCTGATCTTTGCCGCTGAGCATCCATTGTCCTGTTCGACTGACTATTACTTGTCCCTTGCTGGTCAACAGTACGTTCCCTACCTGTGTTGCCTGCCAAGTTGGTCGATGAAGAGTCAGGCAAACTATTGCTACTACCACCACTAGTACTGTTTGAACTGCAGGTACCCTCTTTTTTAATTTTTGGTATCCTTGGTAATGCAGAAACACCCTCCCATACAGGTTTGGGAAGAAGCTTTTTTACAGCCGGCTGGTGGGAGGTACCGCCCTTGTCTTGAAAGTCTGAAAATTTGCTGGAACCCTTTGAGATGGGTTGACCTCCAATCCCACTGGTGCTTGAGAGACCATCTCCAGGTCTTTGTGAGTTTAAGGTGTTTGGTCTAGATGGAAGTCCCGGATGCAAGCGAGGGTGTCCAGCAGAAGATGGATGAGGGTAATGAAAATGCGGAGAGTGGCTGGGTGAACATGGAGATGTGGGATTCTGTGGTGTGGAACAGTAACCAGGGGAACTGTGTGCTGATGGAGGTCTTCTCAAGGGGCTGGAAGAAGGTCCAGCCTCTCCATTCCTGTAGATAGAACCTGTTTCAGAGTTTGGCGTGTCTGTTGTTTCCCCTGAGCTTGATCCTCTAGGGGTATTGCAGCTTGGCAAGGACAGGGACACTGTAATACCAAGAAATAAACACAAATTTTAAACTCCAAATTTTGTATGTGCATCATGCAACATAAGCCGATTATTGGTGAACCAATAGTCCATTTTTAAACTATTTCTAAATAACAGTTTATGGATTTAAAATATTTCCTAGCATGAGTTCAGACTAAAGTATGGCTTACCAGGTTTGGTGGCTTTCAGCGATCCGTCTCTGTTGATGACCACATCAGAACTGTCCATGAGGAGCAAGCTCTGACCGCTGAGTATACTGCCCAGAAGATCAGACACTGGAGCATCTGCCTCAACCTCGTCCATCTGTGGCATACTCACACCACGCCTGTAGAAAGTGTAAAAAATGAAGTGAGAAGCTAGAATGTTGAATTAATTCTCTCTCTTTTTATTTTAGTTGACAACATATTTTTATTTTAACTATACAAAGTTGCAGACTCCATATCTTGCCATATCTTCTCTTTATGAGGTAATCAAGTATTTTATAAATTCAAAAACCTGTCATAATGATCACCCTTTCAAAAACTAAACTATTTAAAGAAAAGTTAACTTAGTCACAAAACTTGACAGTATAGAAAGACCACCAATGGACACAGAGGAAAAGAGGATTGATATCTTATCAAACTTCAATAAGTACATGTTTTACAGGATGAAGTTAGTGTTTTACTACCATCTGTTAGTTACCTGGAGAGTCCAGCAGTGATGGGTCGGGCCACAGGCTGATGGGACCGGAGAGCAGAACGGGACAGACCCCGGCGCTTGGCGTCCAGAACAGACGGCGGTGTTGAAACTTGAATCTCATCCTCTCTAACAAGATCAGAATAAATTATGTTAAACCTATATTTAAACTAACACCTACATACCCACTTGTTAATAATTCATTCACACAAATGGTTAATTGAAAGACAGGCCATTAGAAATACATAATGGCAAACTGCTGTTCCTGTACCTGTCATCAAAGGGGTCCAGGTCGAAGGGATGTCCGTACACAGACAGTGAAGCTGCTCCAATCTCGGCCCGCATGCTTCCTAAACTGTTTTCCATCGGCCGATAAACTGTCGGAACTGAACTATGACTGTGCTTCGCAATCCCTAAACTTTTCGCAATACGACTTCTGGAATTAGTTTCTCTCTTGATGACCTGAAGTGGCAAAAAGATTTAGATCACTTTCCAACAGGAAAACCAGTAAGTTGCTACACGCTCCAATTTTTTGTATTTTGGTGCCAACTTAGTACAGTAACAGATTTTAGGAAACCCCACATTTTTTCAATTCAAGCAGCCAATAAGCTGAACACTCATTACAGTCTTAAACATTTAAAAATAACAGGCCAATTGCATAAAATTAACAAAGAACAAATGTACAAGTTTTCACTCACCAGTTTCCGTCTCGATTTTGACCTTCTGGTTTTGCGTTTGCGTCTCTTAACCCCCAAGTTTGTGTTTCCTCCAGAAGATGCTTTCTGGCTGAGTTTGCCTTTAGTTCTCCTCCTTTTAGCTGTTTGATCACAATGAGAGTCTGGTCAGAATTGTGACTCAGAGAAAAGGACTGACACCCACACAAACATTCTGGCTCATGAAACATCTCTGTTTGTCTCACCTGTCCTCCTCCTCCGGCTGGATTTGCGGCGAGGGGTCAGGTCTCGAATATACACAGCTGTGTTCAGACCGGCCACTACAGCGTTGATGGTCTCGTCCAACCATGTGGACTGCATCAGATATCGGGGTGCGAACTAACACACACAATCACGCAAAATCACTCAACAGCTCTGTGCATCAAACATATAACCTGAGGGCAAATCACTGCAAACATGTTTCGGAGTGAAGTGTTTAATTTATCATTGTCATGTACTTTCAACCTAAACAACTAAAATAAATATCCAACGAATGTAACCATTAGTCAATAAACACAACAACAATCCACAAACACAAGTCACACAAACCACTTCCAATACTTGTTGTGATATTTATAATGAGTAAAATTAACTAGTAATGAGTAAGTGGTTCATGCCCGTGCAAAACTTACCACAATGCAAGATTTGTGGCTACTACAGTGGCCTGTGGTTTTATTAACATGTTATGTGTTTGCCAAAACAAAACCTCTATCACATTCTGACAAAGTTAATTAAAATTTGTACTTATTTTATCATTGTTATCTTACGTTAAAATCCCTAAAATCCCTAAAAAAGTTAGTAGCACACTTCTTTAAAAACAACATTCATGTTTGTAGCACAAACCATAATGTTTAATATTTAGGGATCTCTAACCCTCGATAGTGATTAACAGTAGTTGTCATCAAAGTGAGATAGTTGTTAACTACACAAAAATGCTTTTAAAAAATCCGATCCATCATTTCAGTATTGCACACTTCAGCCCAGCGAAATAAAATTAATGCATATTTGTGATTAAACAGCCGAGCGAAAGCGTCATGCAAACCTGTGACGCTGTGCGTGCCTGCGTGATGCGATGTCTGTTGACGTTGGCTCGAACCCGTTCGCTGTGCTGGGTCCGTGCGATGGCACGGGTGGGTCTGGATCGAGAATGGCTGGTGGTGGGCAGAGAGCTGCTGTCCTCCTCACTCATCTGATCTGAAACAGAAAACAAGATGTGAGAAAACATCCAAGGCCTCTTTGTGGCTCAAGTTTGTGTTATTATAATGAGTGCGTTGGAAAGCATGAGATGGATTACTGGAGCTACGGTTGTTGGCGATGCACTCGGGACAGAACCATTCCTCTACAGGTACAGCATTTAAAGGGGGTGTGAGACACTCCATGTGATACCTTTCATAACAAAACAGAGACAGTCTGCATCACAGAAACACAACAACCAACCGGCAGAGCTGCACAATATACTGAAACATTACAAACGTGCATATTGCAATATCTGAATGATTATAATACGTAAAAGTTATGTTAACAGATAACAGAAAAACTGCTTTCAGAAGTTGCAATGTTTTTCCATATTTAAAGTATTATTATATGGCATACTGCATACTGCATTATTTAGCAAGTTATCGCATTTTTTCAATACCATGCAGCTCTACCAGGTAGACTGAAAATCAACATGAAACATTGTGCAAGCAACTAGTAAAATAGCACAGATATACAGTATACTGCCGGTCAAGATTATAATTACTGTATATAATTAAGAATATAATTACTGTATATAATTAAGATTATAATTACTGTACAAACTGCAACTGCAACTATTATATTTCAAAGTTTAATACGAGTTCAGCTGTGGTCAGTTTCTTACCCTGCATCACAGCCATCACACAGCAGAAGGCGATCCTCACGGTCTCGCCCCCCGCATACCTCACAGCTGGTCTGATCCAAGTCCAGATCCACCTGCTCCTCCTGTCCGGGTTTTACTGGCTTCTGGACGGCTATCTAACATGTATACAACATACTCTGTTTAATCCTACTACCCCAGAAACACAATCTACTACATAATGGAACTTATCAACAACTGAGCATAAACATGCTACTGGTGGAAAAATGTATCACGTGACTCACTGTTTTCTGGACTTTTCCGCCGTAACACTTTCTCAGGAGAATCTTACTGAAGTCTTTCCGGTCCACAGGACACGAGTTGGCATTCTTAAAAAAGCAAGAAGACAAAAGATAACAATGATTCATAACTGTATTTGTGAACAGCAACACATCATGTGAGTAACAGTAAATATTTACAGAGCAACTTTACAGTTCATTGTGCTGCTGTCTGTTATTATTAAAGTCATGACAAGTTATTCACTCGAATGGCTCAAGTGTGCATTTGCAGAAGATAACAATGAGAAAATGCTGTTTTGCTTTTTATCAGAATGTGAAATATATCTGCATAATCTGTACTATCTTAGACCTGTAGCTTTTTCATTCACTTCTAAAAACACATGCTTCTGCTTTGCAAACTGCTTTGAAACAAAATATTGTGAAAAGCTCTATAGAAATTAATATAAACTAAACTAAAATGTATAGCAATATAGACAGAAATAGTCTATACTGAAGATATTAGAATATCTAATCAGTCTTACCTGTGACCATTCCAGAATACAGTCCAGGCAGAAGTAATGCTCACAGACCTCAGGTGTGGCTATGGGCTGCTCGTGAAATGAGTTCAGGCAGATGGGACATTTCTCAGAGTCCTCATCCGAGCTCAAGTCCACTGAATCAACAGGAACGTTCCCTACAGCTCCTTCCAGGACCTTCCCAGAGTCCTCATCTGAAGACACAGACAGCCATGACATCATTCATCTCATCTGCATCCATGCCCATGTTTGTTTGGGACACGTGTGTTCATGTTCCTTTAACTGGTCTGTGTTGTGATATGAATATACTGTCTCAAAATTAAACACAGCACCCCAAACCAGTTAATTATATCCTATTTGTTGGACAACAACTAAATGTTACATTTATCATTAAATTAATTATTATAGTATGGAACAACTATAACATGTTTGGAACAATATGAGGTTGAGGTAGAAAAAAGAGGTAGTTTCATTTTTAAGTGAACTGCCCCGTAAATCACAACATGTCATGATAAAGATTACCTTCGCTGTCATCATCTTCCTCCTCGCCATCTAACATTTCCTCTTCCTCACTGTCTGTCTCTGATTCTCCATCTTCTGAATTTTCTTCTGAATTGATGACACACATCATCAAAGAGATTTAGTATAAAATGAGGTACGACAAACAACACAACATACCACAAAACTGAAGTGCAATGAGACAGAAATGATTTATGACTTACAAACTGTCTGTCTGTTTGTTAATGCAAACAAAGACTGTATACTAACCATCATCGGAGACAATAGACATGACAGGCCTTTTCCCTTTTCCGTGGGAGACGTTTCTGTTTATCATCTCATCTTGACTGTCGTCCTCATCCATGGTTATGCATTGACCCTCTCTAAACAGCTCTCAGAACTAAACAACCAGCAGGATGCATAAGTACTGTACAATGTGATCACACACTACAAACCTAACTGGCCAACATTCAAATTTAATGTCAGTAATAGAATGAATATACAGTCTAGCCAACTAAATAAAGTTGGTTTATTTGCTAATGATAATAAGGCTGGTAGCAAAATACTGCAGAAATGCAGACACACTTGTGTAACCTACTGAGGTTGCGCCCTAACTTTCCTCATTTCTTATGCACGCCTATTAAATCAGTGCTCTCTATACAAACTGACAGTGTCACACAATATACACCATACTAACTGTTACTATAGATCACTATTTATACACTTAAAATGCATGTATAAATGCTTTAACATTATAACGTTATATGTATAAATGCTTTAACATTATCAGTTAAATACACAACGCGTGCAAGTGCCGTTTATTCAATTATCTGATGACAAACAATGTTATTGATTTCGATGCTAACGGCTAACTAACGGCTAGCTAACAAAAACGAGTCAGTGTGCTTGATAAATGCAACAAACTGCAGGAAGGTTATAATGCGAGGACTTTCAAACATTTAAATATCCAAATTCAACACAAATGTACCTTAAACACGTACATTAACGCTATGGCTAAAGCTAACACGCTATGTTTCTCGTCCTAGGTCTAAATTTAACTCATCAGCTATTTTTGTATTCATTCGTGTGCATGGCGTTTAAAAACAGCTTTAACACACGGCTAATGTCTCTTTTATTGAGTTAATCAGAGACCTCATAATGTTAAGTATGTGTACTTACCCAGTAAGGTTGTGTTAGACATTATTTGTGTTTTGAAGTACACACGGCGTTTGTCTTTGAGGGTGCCGGTTGAAGAAGTTA
>JAZGTK010021190.1:0-10716 GCA_036877625.1 Ambastaia sidthimunki
ATTGTAGACAGATCCTTCAAAGGATGTAGAAAAACATGTTCTAAGCAGCACATTTCCACTGGTCAGAACATTTTGTAAGATACAGTCCATATGTTTTTAAGTCTTTCTGTTAATAGCCTCTTCAGCTAGCTGTATGATTAGAAGGTCTCACAGATTGATGAGGTTAGAACCACAAGTCCAACATGTGCAAAGCAGATTAATGTAATGGATCACAGTGCTTTGTAATGCAGGAATCCTGCTCAATGTCAGAGTGAGATGAAACTACTCATTCCATTGGGCATATATGACTTAAAAAAGGCTTTTAATTACTGTTTCCCACAGTCTGAACAAGTTACATATACAAAGTGAAGGGAGTCTAGTGTACAGCTGGACAGACACCATGTCTCTAATGTTAGCACAAAGCAAAACACAAGGATTCACTTTATAAAACAAAAGAATTAGCTTAATTTTTAGTTCTGAAGGTTAAGTAAATTAGCTTTACTAAAGTGGCTTAATTCATTGCTTACAACAAACTAGGATCAGTCCATAAATGTCATTAGTTCATTTTAAGATTTAAACAGTTCGCCAGTGTTAAAGTGATTCAACACACTTTCCTGACAGGGCAAAATGAAATGTTACAGTTGACATTTTTCAACATTTTTAAGTTTTTTACATTTTTCCTCAGTCTTATTAAATATATCCTCAGTGTAATTTAATGAAGTTTTTTTTATATTTACAAGCCTCCCTGTACCAGAAACGTCAGTGGTTAACAATAAGAGACCTCTGTAAAATAGAGAGTGTAGCATGTGTAACTGATACATTTGGCTCAATATAATCAGAGGTGACAGAGAATTTCTTTAAAAAAAACGATTTAAGTAAATTGTCATGCTGGGTGGAATTTCCCTTGACGTTTAACAGCCCAAAATAATATTTTCAATAAGGTTCTTTTTCTCCAAGTACCCTCAGGAAAAATATTTCATGAAATGTACCTGCTGATTTTTAGAAATCACTGTACTATCCACTGTGAAATTTGCCATCTGCCAGGCCATTGAGAATATAATGTTTCTTTTTTTTGTCTTATTTGAGAATTTTTTTTAAGCAATGGACTGAATTCTTAACATCTGTTGTTCTTAGAGATACCTTTTTTTCAGGGATGCTTTAATAAAAATTATTCAGCCAATTGAGTATTTGTTTATACAGTGTACTTCAAGCCAGGAATTCTTTGATGAATATTGTAAGTATTTTTGATCTACATCTTTTTAAATGACATTTCATCAATAATGATCACAATTATTTGCCCTCACAAATGATTTCGGAGTGAAAGACAACACTCTGGTCATTTAATGATAATTAAAAACGAATACAGATCAAATTTATTTGGGCTAGTGTAGCCAGCAGTTAGCACTCACAGCAATGTTAGGAATTGAATTTCTTTTATTCCACACAATAAAGCTCTCTTTTCAGCTGTACAAACAGATAGTAAAACTGAGCTTGTGAGCAGCTAGAAAATAAATCATTACTTGAAGTGTTGGTCAGTGCATAGCTGAGGGAATGTCAATGGGGACATTTTGATAAAAAATGCTTTTTTTTGCTGGGTGATCTTGGTCTCAGAGGTCTTTAGTGGTGCATATGCATGGTAACCTTGTAATTCTAGTAACCAAACTATCTTTTTTTGTAGTTATAACATTGAAATTGAGGAAATTACTTGTGGCAGTAAGCTGAAGGGCAGGCAAATAGCCTGCTGCCATATTCAACAATTTAGTCTTTAATACTTAACTGGCATTGTTGTTGAGTAATGGCATATCAGTTTTCAACCATGTTTCTGTTTCAGAGAAGAGGATTTAAAATGGAAAGTTATTGAGTAAAAGTTAAACATCTGCGTGAGGTAGGAAGACTTATTACGAACATTGGCTCACTCATGCCAGTGGTCATCTGTCCAAAGCAAGCAGCTCGCTCTGAATATTGTTTTCCTTGTGCGTTCATGCACGAACCAGAGTAAAAAAGGGAGGAAGAGAAAGATATGTCCAAGACTGAGCTGCAAATCAGAACTTATGTTTGAGACAATGTCTGTTCTTCCAGTTCAAAACAGAAAGTAATTACATTTTAAGTATACAAGACTTGTTGAATCACAGATAATACGCAATGTGAAATGTTTTGATTCTACATAAATACACATTAGAACAACAGTATTTCTCCAAATGTTTCCATCTAGTCTAACAGAGTTTTCAATCTTTTCATATTGGAGGAAGTTGCTAATTTGTTAATGGATTGCAAGCTCCCAGCATGCATTGCATCATAAATATTTTTTCACCATAGCTGCTAAACATTTATGTGATGACATTAGGACCTTATTTTTTACTTAGTGAAGGTTGTTGATTGCCACCATTATTGAGCTTATTTCATAGTAAGAGTCCAACAAAATAATGTTTGAGAATGAAATTCTCAAAAAGATGTGTTATGTTGTGTTTGTTAAACAATAAATATTTTGCTTCTTTGGTGACCAAAAATGCAGAAAAAGACAAGTTTGTATTTAGTTAATTCGAAGTAGCAACACAATGTAGCAACTCCTTTTTAACAGTGTTGTGTAATTAATTTCTCCATATGGAGAAATTGAATAAGCATTTATTCAATAAGAATAATAAAATAACACAAATATTATTTTGATTGCCTATATTAACAAGAAAATTAGCTTGTAAGAACTTCAGAGTCCCATAATGAGTCACATAATCTGAATTACAAGTATTTTTGCAATGTAACCACATTGGACAACTCAGTGTAATTCATTAGGGTTGCCAAACCCTCTACAGAATAAATAGTTCAATAGATTATCTTGCAGGGATGTTTCATGATTCTGTCGTGGTCTACATCATTGTATCTCACATTGTAGTACAGTGTTTACAGTTGCTATAAACACACTCAGTGATAGTTGTAGATCAGCTGTCTGCAGTAAGGTCATTTACCCCCAGCGGAGGTTCAAGCTCCCTGTGTGAGCAAAATACTCCCTTAACAGGCTGAAATTCTTGGTTTATTCTTTTCCCTTGGTGTTCTTTTCCCCTTTTCCCTTGATTTATATTATTTAATGTGAGTTTACTGTTTCTGACTCTGTGTCAATACCAATTTTGATTCCCTTTTGTAAGTGACAGTAGATTGTGATTGTGATTTTGTCTGTCTGTCTGTCTGTCTGTCTGTCTGTCTGTCTGTCTGTCTATCTATCTATCTATCTATCTATCTATCTATATATATATATTGTATATTGTTAATAAATGCACTTAGCCTACTTTCTCTTTTCTCTATTTATGGACGTGCAGTAAATGCTGAACCAATTTTTCCTCAATTACAGACCTTTGGGTCATTAAACCTCATTAATTCAGTACAGAGACCAAGACAAACAGCGCAACACGTAAGAAGATGAATGATAAACACCCTTCCAAATGATTCAAAAACACCCAAGTGTTACATCTTTCTGCACCTGATCACAAGCTACAACAACTGCTGTGTAACAGCAGAGGCCACATTAATTCTCCCAAATGAGCCCTAATGAAGAATCATGTCAGACTGGAGGGGAATGTTCCATTTGGCGTCATTTGTGGGGGAAGTTCTCGCTCTCCAAGCGTGACTTTTGGTGTTTCTCTAACTACTGGATTGGGGTAACCCCATTTACTTGCCTCCTCAACACCTGTGTTTACATTGGGGCCTCGGCCCTGTGACCTAGCAGCAGTCCCTCACTCACACCAAAGATGAAGTGGGCTCCCAGCTCTCAAAAATGTGCTGCTCCTGCACTTTTTACCACTGAGCAATTCCTCTAAGAGTTTCATTGTGGGCATCAGCACTAGAGTGGTATAGGTTACATTCCTCCTGCATATTAGAGTTTATTTGAATGTGGAGGGGTCGAAAACAAAGAAAACCTGCACCATATTATTGCAATGTGTGAGAAAGAATTTCTCTTTCTCTTTAGTTGACTATCATTACAGTTGTCTCAGTGGATATATTAGTGCGATTCAAACAAGTTTATTTCAGGTTAGATGCTTAACTACAGCATTGTGTTGTGCAGTGCACATAGATGTATGAAAGGTGATTTTGTAGATGGAAAAGGGAAACCTTAAGTAATGTAGGGAGGCCACACTTGAACACATGTAAGGAAGAAATGACCAGGTTAAACAGATTAATTAGCCATTTGGATATTATTATATTGATCAATACCTGTATCCGCTTGATGTTTGCACCATTTTTAAGTTCCAAAATCTACTTACAGCCTTGTAACAGGTTTTTACAATGTTTCTCTAGATTTTAAAAATCTTTGAACTAAAGCATTTGCTTTAAATTATTTATTTTTGTAGGCAAAATTATAATTGCTGCAACATAATTAATATCTGTCATTAGTAAATTGCAATTTTATTTAAAAAAAGTTTTTATTAATCTAGAAAAAGCAGCCACTCAGAGTCTAGAATAGATGAAAACTCGTCAATACTGTTTAAAAGCATTTCAGAGTGAAGGCTCAAGAAACTGGGTCATAAAATGCCAAAAAATACATTTTTGCAAATTGTAGATGAAATTGAAGATGAAGGTGCCAAAATATAACAGTTAAATTTATTTAGAATTTTCTTTGGTCACAACAAAATTCCCAAAGATACATTTGTGTTATTATTATTCTAAAATGTGGGAAAAAATATGAATAAAGCATGAGTAAGTGTTTCAAAATATCTTGGTCTCAGTGGTGATATTGGCATCTGTATTGGCTATTTAAAAAATCATATTGGTCGATCACCAGTAGAAGATATTCAGGACTTGTTATCACAGCCTCTTAGTCTCTGGGAAGCTGCAAATGATTTAGTCTTTAAACCCCTCTCCCAGTCTCTCTCAGGTGGGATTGTGTTGTGCACGGACCTGTTGTTTTCGCCAATAAATCTGTAGGGCTTGAGGGAAAAATGGTGCTCTGAAGATTAAGCATGGCTGGATTGAAAACATTTTTCGCTATCCTATATGTGTGTGTTAAGTTTTTACCTCTCCTTAAGCTTCAATGAACTCAAACGTACTTATATGAACTTATCTGAACATCTGTGTAAAGCTTTAAATGTCAACTATAGAACATATTTATGTTAGTGGTCAAGACAGAGAAATATTTTAAATAAAGACAAAAACATTCAGCAGACAATAAAGCAAAATATTTTCATAGAGGAATTAAATGTCTATATGTAATCAAATTAAAGCTTTTTGTCTGGAACTCAGCTCCTGACAAACTGCATTGTCTGTCCAGAACATTTACAAGTACAAAATGTTGAGTGCTTTCAGAAACATAAACTAAAAAGTTGCATTGTAAGAGAAAGGTGAAATCTATACATCTCAAGTCTATGTGTGAAACAACATTGTGTTTTTCCTGAAACTGGTTTTAGAACTCAAAACATCTGGAATACCATACGTTTGAGCTAAGGATTTTTGACGGGGCTAATACATTTCATGACGGGGGTTGGAAAACGGTATTAAACTGTAACGTACACATTTGGAGTAAGCTTACGCTAGAAACTTTTCAGTTGTGCAGTTCGGAACTATCTGTTCAGCAAATAACTGTTACAAGATATGAAAAATAACTCTCTCATCAAATAATTATTCTTGGACTGTTTTACAGTGATGATAAAGTTATGTATGGTTTTCCTCTCCTTAATTTGTTGTGTTATTGACACAGTTACACTTGGGGGCTGTATGTCAAGAATAAAGACCATCTGTACTCCATTTTGGGAAAGAATCTCTTTTATTATCCTTCACTGTGATTAATTACTTCTGTGGGCGCATGGCAAGTCCAAATGATTCCCCTCTTTTGTGGTCACGAATTCAAGTTGACCAATGCATATGTTCTCGCTAATGCACCATAACGCGGGCTTGCGGACACTCTGTCGTCCTAAAAGATGGAAACAGTTGATTGAAACATATATAACACTATATTTTTTATCTTTAAAAAAATGATCAGAGGAAAGAATTTACCTACATTCACTCTTCTATGCACAAACACACACTTGACGCACATTGTAGCCTCAGTCTTTAACTTGTCGTCAACCAGCTGAGTGTCATGCCTTATGTCCAAAACACTCTTAAATTGAATGTAAGTAACCAAACCCTCTGTGTGCATCAACACCATATTTCAAGGGCACTTAGGCTTGTTCTCTAAGGGCCATTTATCATAGTCCAATAAAAATGGAGGCTCAGTTTCTTTGTGACTGTGTGTCTCCACTGTTCAGGCCAAGAGAAACCGTTCTCCCTGAGTCCTTAGTTCTGGCAATCCATCCATACTCAATATAAAGGCACATGTTATGCTGTGTTTTGCCTATACAGTGATATCTAACACTTCACATTATTTTTGTAACTTTGCACATAAATCTGTCCTGACAAACTTGTGCAGAAATAATTTGGAATAACAATTATACACTGGGACACAGGCTCCGCCCCTACGCTCACCACAAAGGCCACGGCCAAGAAATTTGTACATTTTAAAGCCATGCCGGATGTAAGGCACCCTGCGTGGTAAATTTACACATTTTAGGTTTTCTTAGAAACTTTTTATGTGTGGCATCTGGCAAATGAATGACTGTGTACTTTTCAATTAGCTATGTAAAAATGTTACATCTGTTTGACACTCACGTCAAATCCAAATACTGTACAGCTGTGAGACTGTATCTTTTCTTCATAAGTACGACACTTAAACCACTGGTGTTGCTACAGTAAATGCTTGTTTAGACTTACTGCTTAATAATCGAAAAGCAGTCTAATATTCCCTAAGCACTGCTTTACCAGTACTACTAGAAGTTTTCACATAATAACTGTTAAAAAAATCTAAAAAATATTATATTTTGTGCCCAGTTTGTGCCTAATATTTAATATTTTGTGCCCAGTTACTAATGTGGCAAGTAGCTGAGTAATAAGTAGGATTTACAGTAAGCCAGTCATTATTGCAAAATAATAGAAGTCTCCTGTTGGGTTTCTATTTTTTTTTTTAACCTCTAACCTGTCACTTCGAAATAGAATGGCTGGACTTTTAATGATTGATATCTCCAATCAGGCCTATATTTGCAGTATGTTAAAAACCAATTTTACAGCCATACACTAAACAGAGCAGTACTAATCAGAAATCCTTTCGCAGGGACATTAGTCTACAGTGAACAATAAGACCAGTTTGGCTTTAGTTACACCCACAAGTGTTCCAATTTTCTTCCCATTACTTATATAATAAGAACACACACAGCTACTCCCATATAGCTGTCTGTCATTGACTTATCATTTCTGTTTGCATAATTAACAAAGGCTTGCTTATGGCCAGGCTATTTCAAACATGGTCTTTCTAATTCAACACAGCCCTCACTGTTGATGCACTTTGACATGATGCTTGGTAAGTAACGTCATCCATATGTGTTGGGGAACGGGTGTGCGTGAAAACTTGGAGGAACCTGTGGATTGCATTCTTTAAATAGATAGCCAATGCAGTTATTTCTGAGAAGGCTGGTCATTTTTAACACCTCTGCTTGTTGATACCAGACATTGTTTGGACAAGAGCTCACTTGGGTGGTCACACAATACATGTGTCTTGGACATTTGGGTAGTATGATGTACATTACTCAGCCTGTTAAATAACAACTGAGATACACAGAAAAAAACAGCCTTAACACAAACAGTCATGTTGTGTGACAAACAACGAACAAACATGGCATTTGTGTTTACAGTCAATGCGCAAATTGTTCAAGCTTTTTATTGTGAGGAGAACAAAGCAAATTGTTTTGTAAAAAAAGAAAACTGTTTTGCATGGTAGTTGTCATAAGCTTCAGATCACTTCTGACAGAGGTACTGTCACATTCACTTAGGAACTGTAACAAAGGCTTCTCATGCTAGTATTACAGCGCCTGGCATCCGGCTGCACGTTTATGAACTACAGGCAGCCAAGTAGTTGACCAAAATAAATGTCATGTGTGTGTTCCATTTACTTAGAGCTTTTTCCCCAGTTTCTTTTCATCATTCAGAATAAACAGAGCAGGGCCCCAAGTGCATCATGGTCTGTTAAATCCTTTCTAAGCAGCAAGACTGTTTGTAAAAGCCCCCCCCACCTGCCGCCATGTAACCTGAGCACAGCAAGAGAGGGGAGGGTGTACAGGGATTCATTAGAAATATCATCTTCATGCCTACACAGGTGCTTAACATTTTTACTTCACAGTCATTTTCTCAATGACTTAACAAAAAAAATCATTAAGACAGGGTCACCTATTGATGCAGAAACGTAAGAAAATTAGTTTTTACTGGTGCTGGTCTGTAAATGTCACCAAAATTTGTATGGTCCGGTTCTAACATTTTTGGAGCCGCAGTCACCATCCACTTTATATTAAAAAAATGCAATGGACATCTAAATCCGTCAGTGTTCCACAAGCAATAAAATAATCAGTGTTTTGACATAAAAGTGAGAAAATGGTAACAGAATATACATTTTTTAATGTATAGTCTATATATGTATATACTGTGTGTGTGTGTGTGTGTGTGTGTGTGTGTGTGTGTGTGTGTGTGTGTGTGTGTATATATATATATATATATTATTTTTAACTATCCCTTTAAGACTGATATTTTTTAGGGTTAAACCAAGTTTAATAGGTCATGGCAGTGTCTTGTTTCTGTATGATATGAGGTGAGGTTAGTCTCTGTTGCCCTTTTCACCTGCTGCTGCTCCTTGCAAAAAAACGCTGTTTAAACATGAGAGGAAAAAGTTCTCAAATACTTGTTTACTGGCAGGCAGATGATTCTGCAGGTATACTGCAGACATTATGAAGGCTGAGCAAATTTGGGGTGAATGACAGGACGCGATTGCTGGTACTGCACTGCGAAACGTCTGCAAGTTGAATGCCAATGAGTGTTATGTCAGGTGTACAGGCTGGAGTTCGCCAGATCTTTGCTTTTATGAAAACGTGCCAAACAGCACATACAGAAAAAGTTTCATGAAATGACAGAGATGATAATTCAAGTGAGGGCTTATTCAATAGAATCTCCCAATGTGATTCATTAGCAGTAACATTTTTAGGGAGGTGTTATGATTTATTTAACACCTTTAAGATATAGTTTTGCTTTACTGAAACCACTCTGTGGGATTGTTTACATTTTTCAGTCAAATACATTTTTTAAATGGAAGCAGATATTGTGCATATGTTCATAATGGTCTCTATTTAAATGTAGGTGGTTTTGATGTGTTTTACAGTTCTTATCAAATCTGTTGCACTGCAAAATATGTAAAATATGTAAGATTTTTTCATAATAGGCAAAAATCTCTAGCACAGTGTTATGTATTTTGATCATATGTGTACTTACATTATACCAAATTTTTCAATAATGTTTGAATCCAGAGACATTTGCAGTTTTAACCAGTATTCTACCCCTACTCATAGGGTCGCCTGTAAATGGCGTCACGTCCGGGTTACTCTTGCTTCCTATTTTAATGCCGTAAAAACCATGGCAACAGAATGACTCTCATGATAAAATGCGGAAGTAGTAGTTGTAGCGATTAGCACGCCAATCTGTTGTTGTTTTGCACAGTCATCATGGACCACAATTACTTTAGAACTGTAAATTTACAGGTGAATTAAATGACCCCAAAAGAGCTTTGGACAAGAGGAGAGAGGAGAGGAGATTAACTGAGAGAGGAAAGGAGATAAACCGAGTTTGTAATAGTAAATCAGCCTTTTAGCAAATGCTGTGGAAACATTCAAATGTACTGTTAGTATGACTGTTTTGAACACGAAAAACTGCATTGCGTTACCTCACCATTTATTAAGACAAATAAAGTGATGTCTATAAATCCCATTGGATTGATTTTCTTTGGCAGTGGAGATGACAAACCCTTCGTCACAGCGTCATTGTTATTGTTTAGAATATGCGACCTCTAGTGGCAAATTACATATTGTGCCTTTAAATCAGAGGAGTTGTTTTACACCAATAAATACGCCAATAAACTGACAAACAAGTATCATGGTTTGATACTTTAATAAACTGGATTTGTAAAAGATTTTTTTCTGAGTGTGTATTCTCTATCCATGTTCAAAAAAAGACTAAAAACACATCTTTTCCGACAGCACCTGACTAATCAATAGCACGTATCCTACTACTCACACTTCTTTCTTCTTTCCTTCCTTCTTTCGTTCTTTCTTTCTTTCCTTAAAAAGATTTCACTTGTAAATTATACTACGCTAGGCTAGGGAGACTGACACGACACTTGAACACTGTTGCCTTTTTTGTCGCTTTACTGTTTCTATTGTTCTTTCATTTGTAAGTCGCTTTGAATAAAAGCGTCTGCTAAATGTAAATGTAAGAAAAATCACAAAATACTGAATTTGTAAAACTGAGTTTATGACTAGCACAATTCATTACTGCACTGATGTAAGAAGCACCAGTGTATGCTGTGAGAACAAACTAAACAGAGAACATTATGAAAGTGATTTTAAGGGACATTTCAAACTGTTTAAATGGTGTCTTTTCCAGGAAGCTGGCACATGCAGGAAAAGAGCTCAAAAATAACTTCCTGAGAGGCCTGGCAGAGCGGGATGAGGCAAACCGCAGTGGGGAAATGACTGTGAGTACATTATTACAATACTCCATTGGCTACGTAATGGGATTCCCCCAAAATATTTCTGCACTTCTATAAGGACAGGAACAAAATCCACACTGTCAAATTCAGGAGGGTAACCCACCTAACACACACTTTCACATCTTACCTTTTCTCAG
>JAZGTK010021193.1:0-10714 GCA_036877625.1 Ambastaia sidthimunki
GATCATGTGACGCTGTGCTCTCTTCCCTAAAGACACTGTTGATGTAGCAGGAAGAATCATTCAGTATCTGGCTGAAGCTAATGTGTCCCATCAATTTCCAATCTCAGAAGCCATGCTAACCTACAGACAGAAGAGGTACAGACACTGTTACTATATACTATAAACTATATACTGGGAACATATTTGTGCCCAGAAGTTCTCATTTGTAACACTATATAATGTTAAATAAAGTTTTTTTCTAAAATGAATTTTTTCTAAAAATGCAGAAAGTTTTCTGTTAGGGTTAGACAGTGGGTTGAGGTTAGGTTATAGTATTTATAACTAGCCGTGTATATAAACAGTATAAGTCTATGGAATGTCCACTTTTAGATAGATAATTACAGACAACAGAGGTTCAGAGATAATATTTTGCTGTAATGTCCTGTACACATCTGAACGCTCCTCGTGTGTTTATTTGTAACACGTCTGCACTCTTTGTCCTCTCATCTTTTGCATTCCAAGGAAGAGAAGTTTGTATTTTGATTTTTACATCAGGTATATGAACTCTGACCTGTCCCTGTCTCTGTATTTGATTGGCTCTGTATCTCTGGTCACGTGACCTGCTCACTGTCATTTCCCCATGAGACGTGACATTTCCCTCATCATCATCATTTATGCCTGAAGATGTGCAGATGTTTTGAACGTTCTGAGAGTAAAACATTGTAAACAAAAATCAACACATAGGGTATTTGCTCCTTTAATTACATTAAAGTATAAAATGATTAAACTTTAAACTATTTAGTTGGTCTTTTCATTTTATCATAGTAACTTTGAAATAAAGTTTAATGTCTTAATAAGACAGTTCTTAGATTTTGGGTTTAGGTATCACTGGACACTAATAAAGTTATTGTGGTTATATTTCTTGTTGTGAACAGGCTTTGACTCTGTTTAAAATATTCTTTTACCAGATATAATGTCAAAATGCATTTCATGTGAGAGATCACACAGGTCATGTGTAACATGGTCACACTCACAGACACAATCTTCACTCCTATCTCTGAGATCTGTGTTTACAGTTGTTGTGTGTGGATTAATACATTTGACACTAAACGTGACAACTGACTGACAACATCTTCAGCTGGATGATTTTCACAGTCACATTTTTGTTTTAGTAAGTTCTGGATCTCTGGATTGGGTTTCTTGACTGTCCGACAGCAGCGCTTTTGTTTGATGAGTGTGATTGGTCGTTCTATTGTGATGTTCTGTCAGTCATCTCATTGGTCACAAAAGTTTCATTTCTTGTGATGGCCCAGCTTACAATTTTAGGTTGTAAGAACGTTTCCCTGACGTTTCCATTAGTAACAAAAATGGAAAAAATGTTATTTTTTACATTATTCTTTAAGACATTATGAACATTAACATTATTACTCTTTTTAAAAAATTATTACAAACATTTGTAAAATTTTGTTAAAACATTCCACTAACAATTTAAGAATAACTTAGCTGGAGGACATTGCATCTGTCTGTGCTTAAGAAACCTGAATGTTTCTCTCTTTCTTTCTCCCCAGTGAAGATGAAGACTCCTGCCAAAAATTTGTGCCGTTTATCGGGGTGAGACTCACAGCTAGCTCTTTTTTTGACTGAGGATGTGTGTGTATGAGCAATGGCAATATATATATGATGCTGCTTAATAACAGCTAATGAGATATTCTACACATTCTACACATATACTCAATGCTTTTGTGAACATTTAAATGTGCATTAAATATTGACAAGCCTGTTGATAGATTTTGAAGCACCAGGCGCTCATCTGTCAACACATCATAAAAACTTGAGTGATTAATGTACATAGTCTGAAACCTTCAAGCAGTGAGTAAAATTAGGGATGTTTTGTTTTCAGGTGGTGAAGGTGGGGATTGTGGAGCACAGCCTTTCAACATCAGGTGAGCTCTGCCAAATACAAAATTCTGATTGTGTAACAGCGTTTAATATGAAGAGATTGTGAAAGGTAAAGAGTAAAGCAGCGTGTGATCTGTGAATCAGAGCTCACAGTAGACGGTCTGACTCGCTGGACACTCACTGAATCTGTCCAAAACATTGAAATCTATTTCACTTTGATTTAGTCATTTGCTGGTTTCTGACACAGGAAATGAGGTCCTGTTTCTGTATTTGTGCTGAACGTGCTTGTTTTCTTACAGTTAGAAACAGATTGTAAGAGTCCTGTGCTGAGCGTGCTGTAGGTTGCAGCCGCAGGCTTGTGCTCGTAAGTGGGTCACCAAAGAATCTGGGCCAGAGAAAAAGCTGCAGAATTCATCTTTAAACTTACCCTGTCTGTTTAATCAATGATTTATTTTTTTAATTTCAAAGATTTGTTGTTAAATAAGAGTGTTGGACTCCATTAAACCTCAGATTAAACCTCAGCACTGAATTCTGTAAAGACCAGATCATATTCAGTCTTATAGTGTATAAACGTAAATATGTGCTGTTTATTGAAATAAGGTTATTAAGGTTTCAGCATCTGTTGTGAATGTTGTGTATTATATTTAATGACATTTTTGTTTGGTCTTTTGGTGGTGTCAGTGGATTCTGATGATGCAATTAGCAGTAGTATGGGTGCCATGTCCTCTCCCACTGCACAGCCGACCACATCCCATGGAAAGGAGATTTATGGGACTCCACCCCCTTCACCCTCTGCATGTGCTGCCTTCAC
Organism: Ambastaia sidthimunki; assembly: GCA_036877625.1. NCBI lineage: Eukaryota > Metazoa > Chordata > Actinopteri > Cypriniformes > Botiidae > Ambastaia > Ambastaia sidthimunki. Next base: position 2,690 of record JAZGTK010021193.1, read on the forward strand.
TGGAGCTGGGTATGACATCACTCACTTTAGAACAAGTAATGTAACACGTAAAAGATTATGTCTAAGTGTTATTTAAGCTAAAGTGTGTGTGTGTGTGTGTGTGTGCGCGCAGTTCTCTGTGTACAGGTGGGGAGCTGATGGGGCTGCAGGTGGATTACTGGACCTGGCTAGGTGGAGAGAAGAAGCGAGAAGGTGAGAAGAGAGACATGGGCCCAAAGAACACACTCAAGAGTAACTTCAGATCTCTGCAGGTCAGCCGACTGCCCAGCGGGGGGGAAACAACCCCTCCTCACTTTATGTCCATGACTGTGGTGATGAAAGAGAAGAATAAAAAAGGTACTCAACATTCAATCAGATTACTTGTGTTTTTAGTCTTACAGTGTGTGTGTGTGTGTGTTTACATGTGTGTATGTGACAGTGTGTTTACATGCTGTGTGTGTGTGTATGACAGAACTAATTTGAGTATGCGAAAGGAGAATGCATGTGTGAGAGTTAAATTATGAGTATGTGGAAGGAGAATGTATGTGTGTGAGTGTCAGAATAAAATGAGACTTGCTTGGCCCATCATAGTTTTGTGAACTGTGTGTTTATATACTGTGTGTGTTTTGTGGGCTGTGGGTGTGTGATTGTGTGTTTGTGGACTGTGTGTTTCAGTGATTTTTCTCAGTAAGAAGCTGAAGGAGAGGGAGGTGGATTCCAAGAGTCAGGTGATGGAGGGAATTAGCAGACTCATTTGTACAGCCAAACATCAGCACACCATGCTCAGAGGTGATGCACCTTTCATTTCCTGTCACATCTTCTGGACTTCCTGTGATATCATGATATATTGGATCAAGAATTGACTTCTGTTCAAGGGTTGGAATAAGATTTAAATTGACCTCACCCAAAGGAAGTTAAATAGAAATGAAAAGAAAAGGACTTACTGAACTGTGGTCCAATTAAATTCAAGTCAGACAACCAAAATTTCATGAATTTAACACAACAAAATGGAGATGACAAAGATCTTTCATCAAACTAATTTATGTTTGTGTTTCACCATGATTCATAAAATAATTTATTTTAAAAAATAATTTCTTAAAAATAATGAAATATAATAATGAATAATTGCATTTAGAACTGCAGACAGCAGCTATATCAATTCATTCTAATTTCACTCTCTTTTATTTCTGCTTCATGAAATATAAATACAGTTCTGCATCCTGTTCGTTAAAATATGATTAAATCATTACATTATTAATTCTTAATTGTAATTGAATTGATTCTTCAGCTGTAGCTGCTGAGTCCAGATAAATCCCACACATAAACACACACATGAGGTTTCAATGCTTTGTGGTGATCTTTCACAAACATATTGACTTTTATATTGTATAAACTGTATATTCTGTCCCCTCACCTAAACCTCACACAAACCTTTCTGCATTTTTACATTTTCAATAAACATAATTTAGTATGTTTAATAATACATTTCCTTTGTAGGGACCCCTGGCTGGTCCCACAGTGTAGTTATGTGTGACCTACCATCCTTGTGGGGACATTTGGTTCTCACAATGGTAGATAAACAAGAACACACACACAGTGTGTTACCGTCAGTAATGGGACTGAATGTGTGTTTCAGTTTGTATTGACGGAGTGGAGTGGAATGATGTGAAGTTCTTCCAGCTGGCTGCTCAATGGCCCACTCATGTCAAATACTTTCCTGTGGGCGTGTTTGGATACAACAAACCAGTATGACGTCAGTCTGCTTCCCCCTACTGGACGCTCCCATCAGTGTGGGACAACGGACACACAGAATGGAGAAAAGCTAAGACTTGGGTTTCCCATGGAAACTTTACAGTTTCAAATTATTCTCAGTATCTACATTCAGAACACAGACTGTCGTCTGTAAAAAGTATTTTAGGTTGTGATCCATCGTGATACAGTGATGAATGGTGACAGTGAAGCACTTTCTGTTGGTTTTCTACGTATTTTAACATTTCTGTGAAATCTTGAGTTGTCAGGTAAGGTGCATGATGAGATGTTTAAAGGTGTGCATTGAGGTGATGTTGAGGGGTTTTGCTGTGAATTTAAATGGAACTTCACCCCAAATGTAGGAGCTATGTGTGTTCGCGTCCTTTTGGTATTTTGTAGTTACATTTTAAATGACAATATATTTAACATGCCTTTTATTTTCAAAGAACACTGTGTAGAAGGCAAATAAATGCAAAACCCCAAAAAAGTTTATTTATATAGAGCTTTTCACAATAGCACAGTGTTGCAAAGCAGCTAAACAAATGAAAAATATCCAAGGATATTTTACAGAGATGTAAAAATCTGAAGAAAAATAAATTATATATATAATTGAAAATTAATACAATTTTTAAAAAATACTAATACAGTGTTCAAAATGTTACCCTAGGTAAATGGTCTAAGCTAGTGTCAGTCTACCGTAGGTAAAGGAATCATGGAGCAGGTATTTACTGCTGCAAACATCTGAGTTATATTGCCTTGGCACTTTAAAACACCTCAGATATAAACCATGTGTATTGTAGAATAACGACTGTGAGTGGTTTTATAACAGGACTAATATATGACCCAGTCTGTGAAAACCCAGCTAGTCGTTTTTTGTGACTTACTGTTTTCTGCCTCAAATCATCCTACATAAAGAAGATTCTGTTTAAAATATAACCTTGATATCTGTAATATCTTTAATACTATAAAACCATGTGAAAGATCGAAATCAAACTTTGATGTTCTCAATCCCATAATTAGATTATGAGACTTTAGCCTGAAGCTGTTTTAAGGATTCCATGAAAGCATCACATTCAGTCACTGTAATAATTGTGTACACCTGTCAGTTATGCACATGAATCCATTAACTGTTGCTGTGAAGAACCACTGCAGTCTCTGTCCACGTGCTCAGATGTGCTGATTCAAGCGACTGAATGGCTGTATTAAAGCTGCTTTCTTGTCATTTCTTGTCCTCCTGTCGCTTTCTAAAAACATTTATCAGGTAACTTTATTACAGCACTAACTGCACAGACAACAGGATTATAAACATAATCAGAGAGATCATGTCATCCAATCAGAGCTCATCTGCACATAATCTGGGCTGCTGCAAACAGCAGCGTTTTTGCACAAAATCTCATTCGCGAGAATTTTTGTTGTTACCACAAAAAAAAAAGTGTTTTAACTTTGCATGTTTTATATTTGAAATGTGATGAAATTTTATACCTTTGTTTCTTTCCTGGTTACACATGGAGTTGTTTTAATAATAAAACTATTTTAACACATATGCATCTTTCTTAAAAAACCTTCAATACAACTGACAGTCCAAACACTTTGCACAGACGGTTTTATTTTATTTTGAGTCCAGTACTGACAGACTGGTGTCAGGTGATCTATGACATCATCACGACTTGGCGGCCACAGAGGGCAGGTTAATAAAGCTCTTCATAGGGGGCAGCGGTCTGATCTTGCGGCCCGCCCAGCCTCCCTTCCTCTTCCACAGCCCACTCGATGGTCTGATGCCCAGCCAGCGATTTCGACCTGCCTTACCGATGATGCGCTTGTTGTGGTCAATGTTAGACACTCGGCCAACCGTAGCAACACACGTTTCCAGAACCTCAATGAAAAATTTGAGATATCATTCAACCCATTCATATTTATCTATTTAACAGACGCTTTTATATAAAACTGAATGCTCTTTGCATATTTGTGAATATTATCAGGGTCATTCATTGACTGATTGACAGGTGAGTAGGCGGTCCTTTGATCTTGTCCAGTTTTACACACTAGCATGTAAGATTTTTGTATGTATGTGTTTGTTGTCTGACATGATCTGATGTTTACATCTATGATCAGATTACATGACATATTTTAATAGCAGGCGTACACAGTGGCACTATAACGCTAGACAGAAATAAACAGCAGAGCGTTTCTGACCTGAATCTGATGTTTAGAAGGTAGCTGAACAATAGCCGTGCCATTTACTTTACGAAGCAACACGCCACATGTGCCTGGGTAGTAAAGGAGCCACAATTATTAGAAACAATAAATTGCATTCTAAAAATTGCTTTAATTTCCAGTCCAAATGAATTCAGTAAACTCCACCTGCAGCACGGATGTACTGAGCTCCCTTCCCAGGGTACAGCTCCAGATTATTGATCAGCGTTCCGACTGGAAGAGCGCCCAGAGGATGAGAATCTCCCTCATTGGCTAAAACTGCAATCCGCCCAATCACACCCGACGTCTTGATGATGTCACCGGCCTCCATGTTCTCTGTTGCGATAATCCAGCGCTTACGACTTCCGCCAGCAACCAGAGCAATGTCTGCAGATCTGATTGGTGAGGAAACCGCATGATAAGGTGAGAAACGGGCCAATGAGGGGCTTAGCAGTGATTGGTTCTGCAGTCACTGACCTGCATGGATCGTATCTCACTTCAACAACCTTCTCCACAATGGGCTGATCTTCTCGTCCTGCTTCATAATGCAGACGCTGAAAGTCAATCATTCGATACCTCTGCTTGTGCCCTCCTCCAATCCCATGTCTTATAACTTTACCTGCAGTACACAAACTCTGTATTAGTAAGGTAAAAAGGGTCATTTTGTAAAGTTCTGCTGCAGATGTTTAGCTCAGATAAATCTTAAGTGTTTAGCTGCACCTGTGTAATCTCTTCCTCCAGTTTTCTTCTTGCCAATGGGTCGGATGGTGTATTTCTCTCTCTGTTTCCACAGGGTTCGATTCTGCTGTTGTGAAGCACTGGTGAGAAAGTGTCGCCACAGTGTCAGTGAACCTGCAGCTTGACCATCCTGAAAACCTGCTGCAGACCTGCTCACAGCCTGAAAACGAGAGGCTTTCATCAGGTGATGTTATACACCCGCTGCTTCTGCTTTATTTTGCAGATCTTACCTGGGATGGGACTGTCCGAGAAAGCACTGGACAAAGAGACAGACAGCGCAGTGCACCGGTCAGAAGACTCACACTCATCTTGAACAGAGAGACACATTACAGTCTTTTTATTTGTTACACAGTGCAGCCAGTGAGGTGCATTTCCTGCACATCTGATTATCTGTTTGCATTTATATAAGCCTAAAACTAGAAAAATAAGAATATATAATTACCGAATAAGAACAAATGAGAATTGAGTGTCTGCTTATACAGGAAAACAAATGATCTAAATAAGTGAAATGTTCTAGTTCAAAATAATACAGAATTAATGCAATGGGGTAGGTGTAGTGTAAAAAAAAGGTTATTGAAAACAGTCTGTTACTGTACAATGTATTAATTGTAATATATAAACAAAGCCACCAAAAATATACCATCATAATAAATATCCAATATGTACCACATTAAATCAACTAAACCTTTAGTGACATTAGTAGTACGTTTCTTTTTTCAGAACATACATTTCAGATGTAACCAGAATAATAAACATGCTAACAGCAGACACGTACACACCCTAAAAATAATGTTAAATTAGATCGTAATGCATTTGAAATGAGAGAAAGAGATCATTGCTCACTGTAATATTTAAATGATATTCCCACTGCCCTTCATCAGCGCCGCACTAGCACGCATGGCGTCGCGCTATGATGGCGTCACGCACTGCTCTGACACTTTTTAGAGGTCTTACTGTCACCTACAGGCGAATGACGGTGCAGCCTCTTTATGCTCCATTGTAAGTATAGTACCCTTCACAGTGCCACGTACAGCATGCGGTTTAAAGCTTTTCTGTTTATGTTGAGTGCCATAAGCTGTAACACACATCTCCATCTCTCTCTACAGCACATGAAAAGCTCGCTGAATCAGGTGGTGGAGATTATGGGAGATGTTTCTCTTTATGTTCTGAGCCTTTACCCTAGTCTGCTGCTTCATGAGGCCAGACCTGTGATATTTAGCAGGTGTTAACTTTTAATTGCTGAATAATTGCTGAGTAATTTGTATCATAATATCTTTGTGAGCAAACAAAACAATTCAGGTAAAATCGGAAAAATATTAATTAAAACAACTTGACCCTAACTGGCTATCATCAGCCACAAAAAACCCAAACCCTCCAGTCATATATTGCCACCCCGATTTAATAGTCTGAAAACCCATATTATTTTACCTTTATAGTTTAAATTAATTAAATAACAAGGGCAAATAAAGTTAGGAGTTGTATACGATGTTTTTCATTCTTTTATTCTATATCCTTATACCGTCTAACACTATAATCTTTACAAAATGTTATATATCAATTCAAACATCTTTGCATATGTATATAGGTCTAAATATAATCGGGGAAAATAATAATGATTATATTGTTGTTTTTTGCTAGGATATGAAAACCACGCCTTTAAAAAAATGCCATCGCCAATGACGTCACGTCCGCCGACGAGTCTGTGCGTGTGCGCAGGCGCAGCTCCACTCTGATTGTGGACATCTTGAATTAAAGAGGCCCCAAACGATTCCTGACAAAAGCAAACACTTCAGGTGTGAGATCTCTCTTTATATACGCCATTATTAGTGTTCATAGGTTATATTAGTGCTAGGGGTCGACTGAGTTTATTCAGCCAGCTGTGTGTTTGTGTATGAATCAGCCGCTGAGATCATTGTGTTTCTTGGGCTGTGTCTTAAATCATAATGTGCTGCCTACATAGACTGATCGAATGATTATTTAACGCAGTGAGCTCTCGTTTAGACTGGATTTATTAAACCCCTAAATGCTGTCTAGGCAGGTCACTATGTTTTGAATAATTGCCTGTATATAAATTTAGTGTATGTCTGCATGTAAACAAGATGATATGTACTTTTATATGTGATATGTGTATTCATAATAACAGCAGTGAAAAGCCAAAAACTCGACGGTGGTGTCAGGGTTTTGAAATACATCATGTATATTAATGATTACCATGTTTACACACTCTGGTATTTGTAAAGTACTCCATTATATTTCAAATGGTACCCTGTTCTTTCTGTGGTTCTGGTGATGGTCTCTGCTGGATCTGGCTGTAATTCCTCTGTAGTCTTGAACTTCTGTGGGTTTGTAATGTATGAATGTTTATGATAATAACTAAAGCTGGACTTATTCTGTGTAATGTCTGTCTTTTAGGTCCTCAGATAATGTGTCAGTTGTAGTGTTGTATGATATATTTTATGATATATTGTATGATATTAGAAAAGTATCTCAACACCTTGTAGTTATAAATGATACTAATTCTCTTTTTTTTAGTATGGATACTTTAGGAATGGCATTTAATATTTAAAATATTAAATGTTTTAATAATAGCCGTATTTCCTGATGTGTGTGTGCAGAGCTCTCAACACACCCTGCAGTAACACTGAACACACTAAACTTTCCCTCACGTGTGCTGCAGCTGTCACAGCAGCTTTCCCTAACAGAAGTCATGCTGCAATACAAGTTCTCTGCCTGTTTTTATTCTCCCTGGTGACTGTGGGTACAATTGTTTATCAGGAAACGATGTTTAAACGATGTAAAAACATTTGACACATGAATAAATGGCTTTAATATTTGGATTGGGAACTCTCCTCAAACTCTCAGTCATGATCTGTATGAAGAATGCTTAGATCTTTTCCATGAGAACAGCTTCCGTTTCCACTAGTGTGAATTCACTAGTATTTGAGAAGAGAATCGGGTCTCACTTCTGTCCTGTCAGTGTGAATCAACAGATAAACCATGACACGTCCTAATTTAATCCTTAAACTTAAACCGAGATAATTCAGAGAGCCAGATATAACTTAATGTCTCATTATAGCCTTTCTTTTGTAGTCTGTTCTACAACTAACAGTTGTAGTCTCAGTTGTTATCTTATATGAAGTGTTATTTTGGCCAGTGAATCTCTGTAAAATAAAAGCATTTACACAGTTTTTAGCACTTCAGGATTGTAATGATGGTGATGTAATGAAGAGGATCATCTTAACACAAAGTGGAAAAGTAGCATTTGATTGATTTGTTATATTCGGAGTTTTAGCTCATATTTAGGGCTGCAGCTAACGATTATTTTAGTAGTCGATTAATCTATAGATTCGGTTTCCGATTAGTCAG
>JAZGTK010021194.1:0-10714 GCA_036877625.1 Ambastaia sidthimunki
CTCTGAGTTCAACTGAAAAAGTCTTGCTATGACTCACACACGGATACCGTTTCTGTTGAACTTAAGTGCTACTGTTGTTTACATTCAAATGTATGCAAAAGCTCTTAGTTAAAGCAACTAACCTGCTGCAAAGACCATCTTATTACTCCCCAGTATGGTTCGCTGGTGTGCTTGTTTTCCCCACTTTCCTTTTTACCTAGTTTAACCAGCAACCATTTTCATCAGAAAGACCATGAATGGTCGACCAGCTTCACTAACTACAGTACATTTTAGTCTAGTCTAGACCAGTATGGAAATTAAATTGGTCTAACTGGATTATTTTAGTAGGTTATGCTAATGAGCTCATATGAGAAATGTCCTCTGTACACATTAATTTTATTTATGCAAAATTATTTATGCAAATATTAATAGTTTTTTCTATTTATTCTGAAATGCTACGGCTATTAACAAAGAAGGTGTTCCCACTACTCTGAACTCATTATGGTTGGCATAGTGGTAACCACAGCAACATCCTCATCTAGTGTCTTAGTGTTCAGTTTAACCCATTTTATGTTAGTTATTTTTGACCAAACAAATGTTATTTTTATCCAGTAAATGCCATGAAGGTACACTGTTTTGTTTATTGTTTTAAGCCGCTTCTGAACAGCATGCTCTGTCTGAACATCTCCTACTTCTAATTACAAACACTTCAGTTTGGTTCCATGCATACTAAGGTAATTAAATAAACCGTGAATATTTGTATAGCTTCAGTGTACCCTGCAAAAACCCAGTACATAAGACACATTTATGTGTCTTACATGTCAAAATCATTTATTTAGAGGACTGAGGGAGGTGCCATTCGTTCTGTGGTGGATGGGCAGGAAGTAAATGAACCCCACACAGTGATGGTAAGGTGAGCACTTCCTGTGAGTGAAGGAAAATGATTACAGCACTATTCCATCTGCCTCAGTCTATTCTATCTGAAGTTGACCCCGGATTACACACACACACCTCAGCTGGGGAGTGAGCTGTGAGTCCTCAGCCATCTCTTTCTATGATAGCTGTGTTTCAATCACTGGAAACAGCTCTACCTCAGAGAGAGCGAGCAGCTCATTAATCCTCAGACTGACTTCGCATTGGAGATGGTGTAATTCTATGAAGGTGATCAATCACCTGCCCGAGCTGAGGCCACATCTTTCTTTCTCTCTCTGGGCTCCTAAACTGCTTCTGAGGGGCTCTGATGGATGCTTGCTCTCTGGTTGGGCAGGTGAAACCTGCATTACCATTTCCATTGCTCTCTCTCTCTCTCTCTCTCTCTCTCTCTCTCCTTCCTCCTCTCACAGGACACATTCCTCTGACAATATCATTCAATTTCTTATAAAGTGTGTGTGTGTGTGGTTGGCTGGTGACTCACCAGGGTTAGCAGAAAAAACAGAGGCTGCTCTGATAAGGTCAGACTGCACACAAGCGCTGCAGGCAACTAAATTACCTCCCTTTATTCACGGAGCATTCAACTCACACACACACAGCCATCACACACACACACACATACATTCAGCCATCACACACATGACCTAAAGGGAAGGTCCCCACAAACGCTCACCCCGAGCCAGACAATCAAAACCAAGTATGTGATGTCTCAAACGAAACCTTTCAGATCTCAGGCAGAGCAACAGAAGTGTGTTTTTAGATGTACACAATCACTCAGTTACTCTGAGACCGTCCTGTTAAGCTTAAGATGAAGACAAACACCACAGCTCAAAGATATCATCAGCACACATCACTAGCTGTCTGTCTGACTGCCTGTCTGTCCATCTATCCATCCATCCATGTTCAGTACTGGCTAATAAAAAAAGTCTGCTGGCAATAAGATTAATACAGCAATAGTTTATAATTAAAAATAGATAACAGTTTAATAGTAAGATAATGCTATCTGTCTATGAGCTGATACAGCAATACAGCAATGACTGATTGATGAAGAATACGTACTGTACAAAACAAAGCACAAGCAAATGAGGGAAAATAAGTGTAGGCGCTTGGTAACATCCATAAATTCATAGATGCTTTTAGCTTTTTTCCTGCTTCCTCTGCAGCATAATGATCCCATTTATAAGAGGCAGACGGACATTATATAACGTTTCCACAGCAAGCAAGATGTTAAAAGAACAAGAGCCTTCTGTGATGGTGATAAAATGTTAAAATAACACCCTGTATACAGTATCTAGTGTGTTTTATATATACATATACAGTATATTGTGTTTTTGTATATTTTCTTAAACACAGAAAAAGAATAATACTTTTAACATTTGTTGTTTGTTATAATTATCATTTGGTGCAATACAACAAATTAGAAGTGTTTTAATCACATGTATATATCATCACATTTTTGTCAGCAATATCTGACAGATTCATCTGAAACTCATTTTTTGGTACTGTGTCTCCTCATTCACTCCTTTTCTAGGGAGGAGAGGAAATATGCAAATTATTTCTTTGCCGTCAGGGGAACTGAAGTCTAAAGTCGTGTTTAAAGCCTGATTTAACACTCTTCCCCGCTGGTATCCTGCTGAACACTAGTCAGTGTGTTGCTCCTGTAAGGAGACAGAGCTCAAATGAGTCACTTCTGATTGTGATAAAAAATGACAACACATGGGCAAAGATGCCAACATACAGCACATCAAAACCCACTGCAAAGACCAGAACAAAGAGAACAAACAACATGTATTCAATTACAGAGGAGAGATGGAGAGAAAAAAGGTTGAAACGGTCACAGAACACTGAATTCATTCCCAGCACGATTTTCCTCCTTATTTACAAAACAAAAATAAATCTATCCTGGTTTTAGCTTAACAAAGCAACACACTGTGCAGCTGGGCCACCAGCATCCAACTTTAACACAACTGATGATACAGTATATACCGTACACAGATCATACACATTTACTCGTCTGTTTGTTTGTTTTAGGTTTTTATAAACACAACACTCTAAATACAAGAAAGCTGAGTCAGAGTAAAAATATCTTCCGTGAAAACCCTATTTGCATGTTTAAACTTTCCCAGTAAACCTCTCTTCATAATCTTATAATCCTATAAATACCACCTTCACTCCACAGAAGTGCTCTGTAACCTGACTGAGGAGGAGAATTCTCCTCAGGGGATGGATTCTGGGATTTTGCTTGGAGTTTTGTTTACAGTCGTTTAGTTTTAATTGCAAACAATGGCACCACCTCAAAGGAGCATTTTATTTTATTAGCGTTTCTGTAGCTCATCTGGTAAAGCGTTGCGTTAGCATCGCAAAAGGTTGTGGTTTTGATTCCCAGGGAACACATGCTAATAAACTTGAATGCGCTGTAAGTCGCTTTGGATAAAAGTGTCTGCCAAATGAATAAATGTAGATGTAAATCAAGAGGTGCTGTTGTGTAGCTCAGGAGATTTGATGGAGTTCTCGTTTAAGTATCACGTTTGTCTCAACTGCTTTTTTTTTTAAATTGCTAAAAAAAATATGGCAATTGCTGAAATACATAAGGAATATAAGCTATACAATTCATGTAGATTGTGTAGCCAAGATAATCCTATTGAGATCCTATTTGGATCTCATATTGAAATCTTTAATAATATTAACTTCTGATTGCAGACTTAGGAAATCTAAGCACAGTTTGTGACATTGTTGAGATCTCTTAATAATCACTACTAAGCCTATATGTCAATCACTGTCTCATTTGTGTCTATGTGTATTTCTTCTGAAGAATTTTGGGATCTGATACATAATGCAGAGACTTTATGTGTCATGAGCTATAAAATAGCAATAACCTCTTAACAATAAAATCTTCCTCTGGGAAGCCGTGATATTTTATTCTAGGTCTTTTCAATTTTATCTTGTTATTTGTTTAGTTTGCGTTTAGTGTCTTAGCAGACGCTGTAGTGACCTGTAGCTGTCAGATATTTGCCTTCACTGTCTCAGAGGTGATAATCTGTCTTCTAGTGTGTCCCTCTCCTGTCTAATGTACAGGCTGGTGGTGAACGCTCAAAATGAATTAAGTAATATTGTGTTACACACTCTACAAGCAATGCTGGCATATGGATGCAGGAGACGTGTGTCTTTTTGTGTCTCGCTCACACACACGTTGGGTTTTCATGTTTTATGGGGACATTCCATAGACATAACAGTTTTATACTGTACAAACCGTATATTCCACCCCCCTAAACCTAACTAACCCTAAATCTTATGCGATTTATAAACTTGTTTCTTTATGACGACCTAAAAAAAAGCCCCCAAAAAAACAGGACCACACACACACACACACACTGTGCTGACGTTTTGCTGAGCCAGCTGAATGAATCAAGCCTATTGATCAGTCTTGGCACACCGTACATTTCCTGCCATGACCAGTAATCAGACCTGCATCTATTCAGGGCTGTACAGATCATCAACTTAACAACACTCCAAAACTTACAGACATAATTTTGAACTTAGTTTTCCAAAACATCACCAAACACACCTTAAATTTTCACCAGCAAAAATATCAACAGATGCTGACTTTTAAATTCTAGCAGTTAAAACCAAACAATGGGTGTCACCACCATCTAGCCAAAAAGACTCCGCCCACCACCCACATCCCCAGACGAATCAGTACTGCCTCTGATGAGAAATCAGATACATTCAGCTCAGACACATTTATGCTACAGTGGGCTAGCATGAACAAAGACATTTGCTGCAATCTACAGATTTTTTTGCCTGTTGGTCTTCGGTCCAGACCACTATTTTGGGATACAGATCACAGATATTGCTGCTTTACAGTGTTCTAACAGATAGTTAATGTCAGAAATTAAATCAGGAAAATGACTTAATCACTTACTGACATGCAGTTCTGACATGACATGAATATAAATTTGTCATCAGACTTTGGTCATCAATCATTACTAGAAAAGATTCTTTTGTTCTTTGGGCGCTTGTTCCACATCATTAAAAAAAGATAATAAGCATGTTAATTATTTCATTCAGCTATCTAAATGCTCTATTGTTCATTTCATTGAACTGCTGAACTGTGTGGTTTTTGTTTTGCTTGACTAATCACAACAATTAATTGCAGAGACTAACATCTGAAAAAGCCTAATCATCAATTCACAGTATTTGCTACCGCATGTTCAGCACAGCCTTTGTGACTAATACATAGAACAAGCTAGCTAACAGAAAACGTTAGCTCAGAACTTTGGTGATCATTCCCTAAAAACATTTTGAATAACATTTATATAACCAAGCAATAATGTTAATACAAAGTCTAAAAAACTGGACATATTGAATGTTCCTTAAACTTAAAAAAACTATTACTTAACTATTTTGTTACTTAATGGAAACATTTCGAAAACATTCTTACAATCTTTCATTTGTTAGCTGGGAATGCCTTTCAGACTATTTTCACGTTTCCTGTACTTTCAAAAGAAGGATTTGTGGAACTTGATGACGGGTGTTCTAATGCTATAAAAATCAGCAGAGCTTTCTGCAGGTTCTATGTGGGCCGGCTGATGATCAAGCCTTCCACTTATAATGAACGGACAGACCCAAAACACCAATCTGCATTAGCACAGAGCCTGGATCTTGTTTGCAGTCTGCAATATGCAGTATGATCTGATGGCTGCTTATCTATTCACTCTGTGTGCGCTCTGAACTGAAGCTCTCTTGGGTAACAGACCCCAGACCCTGAAGTCAATGAAAGAGAACCATGAAGAGGATGTGCCTGATTTCTCTCTATATCTTTCTCTCTCTCCAGGCTGAGCACTAACTATCACCTTTGGCACATTTTGCATCTGTAGAGTGAGTGAGAAAGTGAGAATCCCTTATAGATATCACCAAGACTCCACTTACTGAAGGCTTTGAAAGTCGTCTGCCCACCTCTTCAGTGGAAGAGGAACCAAACAATGGAGGCGAGTGTGAACAGAAGCCTGGCCTGCTGGGACCAAGAATTTCCAACTAATCAAAGTAGACAATTTTATAAGAGCGGAGAGGACGTTCCCTTAGAAGTCCACACAAAGAGTCCTCTTCAGAAGAGAAAGCGTTGCACTGTAGTTAATGTGTTCAAAGGCTGAATGATAAAACACACTAAAGGATTCAAAGAAACAATAACATTAAGGAGAAGGTTAGAAATCAAAAACATCATTCACAGGAAAGAAATGAAGCAATAAAAGTTCAGAAAGGTTTTTTATCTCCTATTCCTTTTTTGTTGCCTCAGTTTTTACCGACTGAAGTAACTTCTCGCAAACAGAATGTAGGTAGGTGGTGCAGTTGTTACACATCTGCACTGGCAGATTAAGGGAAGCAGCTTTGCATCTAAAAAACTAAAACCATTACAGGTGTAATGTGTGAAAATAGTGACAATTTTTATTTTTAGCTAAACTATTCCTCTAAGCAGGGCACTTAACCCCAGGTTGCTCCACAGGGACTGTGCATGTAATAAGTCTACTAGAAGTCAATTTGGATAACAGTGTCTGCCAAACAGCTGCTTACAATAAAATCCAGAGGATGCAGCCATAAAAGAGCAAAACCTGCAATGCATAGCACACCCTGAGAATAATAACACATCTCACCCGTTCCAAAGGTCAGGTCAACACAACAGTGATGTATTTCTTATGCATTTTAAAGAGCAATGTCAAAGACAGGACACTGTAGAATACAGGTACCATGTGACATATAGACTTTGTCAGCGTGTATTGATTTCCTCCATACAAGGTCTCGTGTGCTAAGAGCATGTGGGTGGTGTCAAGGCCTTGAGCTAAATAAGAGCCCATGAGACCTGGTTTAGCCAATACCTGTGACCCTGAGACAAGGCTCTGTCGATTTCACTGTCTGCTAAATCCTCATAGATGTCTGCAGCGACAGGATCATCTGCAAAAAACTCTTTTGCTCAGCATTTTCTTTTGCTTATTTATTATTTCAGCTTTTCACTCAGTCATAAGCTCAATAAGTAACTAAGTATTAAGCAACGTTTTGGCCCCTCCCTCATCACGGTGTCCAGGACAGTGTTACTGGCGATGAAGGCTGTGCTATTATTATACATATAATTTATTATATTTATATATTATTATATATTATTATAAGTTATACATTTTGCTTGCTATTAAACTGTGTTGCGAATGTATTTTTTACATGTATTTTTTATTCTCTGTTTTGAAATACAGGTGATATTGACATTTTCCCTTCCTGCTAAACAGTTGAAAGTCATTTTATCTCCAGACCAGCTAGCATATGTTACGTATCGATTGTCTTTTGTCTGCTTAGCACTAACCCCTATTGACAAATGCATCCAATCATACTTTCTTAAGCCTGCTGTCCATAAACACAGAGAATCGAATGCCAATCACAGGTCACAGATGCTATCTAACAGCTTTATCTGAGTTGTGCTCTAACTCTCTGTGCAGCTGTCACTCATACTGGTCTCATCTTGAGCATCACTCTCAGTTGTGCTCAGAAAAAGACCATTTTATTATACTGCAAACTGCAAGGCCAACACAACACCTGTTTGGAAGCACTAGCTGTTAAGATCACAACATAATAATCTCAAGTCTGGAATAGATTCACAGATAAAGGGCTTTAAAGAAATCAGTTAAGAAACTACATGGTCAGTATCTAAAAATACGACACAGGTCAACATAAAAAAGCAACAACTAACTAAAGTCATCTCTTCCATGTTAATAAACTGTTGTTTCCTAACCAGCAAGCTGTGTGGTTTCTGTTTCTGTGGTGTCACACTGGATAGCCCCACCCATTAGAAAATCCAAATTTACATAACTGTACATTAAACATAAAATATCTTCCATTGGCTGGGATTTTGTGTCTGCAGATTCCACTTTTTCTCAACACCACAGAAAAGGTCACAGACGCCTTGAGTGTCACACACACAAATATTCTTCTGTCCATTATCCATTCATCTTTAAAGCTGCTTTTTCATAAGCAGCAGCTTTTGGAGATAAACTACAAAGCGCAGTTCAGAGAAGAATACATAGCCGTTTAATTTTAAAGTAAGAAAGTATTTAGATGTTTGCATAAATATGCAGCTTCTCAGAACCTAATCCACAGTTTCATGTTGCTTTAGGAAATGTAAAATGCACCAGAAAAGTGCCCAGGGCAAAAAGGTGAAAAGTTATGCAGGCAGTAACATTTCCAGTCGCAATGCGTTCAGTCAAGGACATATAGAGCAGAGTGTGTTTGATCAATAGAGAAATGCAGCCCAGCACCTGACACTCATGATGGATAGATGGATGGATTTTTGTTAAACCAATAAGTATCAATATCTAATTGTGAGCAGGGCTAGAATGATGCCACAAAAACAAGAAACCGTGACCAAAAGCTAATTCAAAACTGAATTATTGCCATTTCATTTACAGTGGCGGTTAAACATTTACTCAGTGGTAACTCTCTGTAGACTTGCTGTAGCCCACACCAGATTTACTATTTAAATCTTTAACAGATTATTTTCTGTCTAAATCAGTGATACAATTTTACCTTCATTACAAATGTCACTCATGACATCATCGCTTGTGGGCGGAGCCGCTTATCTCTCTAGCTCTGGATAAACCACAAACATTAGGGCTGTCACTGAATAAAATACAGATTATTTTTACTGTGTTTATTTCCCTTCTGTCTTCATGAAATCCCTTTCATCCCTAACATCTTTGCGTTTCTCGCCCCCGGCTTAGAAAGGCTGATGTGTTTCTCTAAAGGGAGGTGAGGACCTCCACGCTGAATATAATACGTCTTCCACTCTTCCAACGTGACAGAATAAATGGGAGAGAAGAGGGCGAAGCAAGGCCTTGTATTGATTCAGTTTCTATGGCCACAAATACCTGGCAGCATAATAAGCCTTTGTGCTTCACTCTGGGCATTTAAGGCATCAAATGGCCTTGCTGCTATCAGCAAATCATGCTGCTTACCGCACCGACTGGCTATAGATCAGCAACCGCGGCGAACAGACCAAAGAGAGGAAGATATATTAATAGTGTTAGAGGCAGATCTGAGGTCAGTGGTATGTGTTGGAGCGATGCTAAATGTTCATGAGAATAAGTAGCTGGACATTGGAGGGCCCTTGATAGGGACATTGTTTATGACCCACAGAAAGTGATGGAGTCACCAGCCATGTCTGAAAGTGAAAGCAGCTGGCTTTCAGCCTCCCAGTCAATGCCAACACACAGCGTTTCTGTGTAATGAAAACTGGTTTCATACAGGCTTCCAACAGACCATAACATCTAATGTTAAAGTACAAATTCGAGTAAAATAACCAAGCAAATATTTGCTATCTACAATTGTGATTTCTTGGTAGAAGTTAAATTTTGGATTCCACTAACAAAATCTCAATAGATTTACTTCTTTTAATCTGCTTATCACTACAGGGTTTCCTCCTGTACAATATGATGTATAATATAGTAGGCAGTACTATAGGCAGACAGTATGGAGCTGCTGTTATTGTGTATCTTAACTGAGACAGCAGCAGGCAGCATGCAAATAAACCAATTATGAAGTGGTTTCATGGATGTCAGGGAATGGCATACACAAGTGCGCCACATTGCCGAGTTCCCATACTAATTGTAGCGTGATATCAGAGGAACACGACTTTAAGCACATTTCCCACTCAACACCAGATCCAGTGAGATGCGCTAGATGTCACAAACAAAGTTCAGAGTAAAAGTATCCTAGTCTGCGTTGGTATATTTTTACTCTCTTCCTTTGGATCCTGAGCATACAGCATTATGCCTACCAACCCAAAAAAATACAAAAAACTGCACAGACCCTCCCGTTTACAACAAGCATTTAAGTTAACATGCTGTACCTTTGCTGTGACAGTCACTAATTTACACAGCGAACAGGCATGAAATCGGCTGAGAGTATCGAAACAACACAAAAAAATATTCCAGCCAGCCTCTCTCTGGTGCAATGATTTACAGTAATGAAAAGCATTGCATAATCCCTAAGACAGCTTTAAGATTAACCGCAAGTGAGTTTGACAGGAGATGCAGGTCTGTGTATGTAGATCCTTCTCATTTTTTGAATATCTACGTGCTGAGATGTGCACGCTTCAGACTGGGGACGTGCTTTGTTGTTTAAAGAACCCGGTGTTCCTTTGCCTTTCATTTCTAAGCAGACGGATCGTGTGGGGGATAGAAAACGTGCACTGGTGATGAGCTTGCCATCAGAGACAGGATGCCACTACTGTGGATGAATCAAACTTCTTTCTCGAACCCTGCTAACATATTTAGGTTGGAAGAACGCTTCCAAAATGTTTCCATTGAGTAATAAAAATATTATTTTGAACATTATAGTGTAGTTTTGTATTAACATTGTTGCGTGGTTATAAGAACATTATTCAAACACTTTTTAAATTCTGTAATGTTTTTAAAATTCCACTTAAGAATAACATTTTTAATATACTATGAATGGCATTAAAAAGTTCTACCAGCATTATTGCAGGAATGTTTTTTGATAACTTTGAGAGAACTTTAAGAGAATATTAGAATATTATAATAGAATATGTTTGGACACCTCTATAGGCTTAATACATTTGGTAGAATTAGAATGTGTGGGCTGCTGTATCAATATACTGTATAGATTAGCAGCTTTGAAAGCAGGACTGTGTGTACAGTGAAGTGACAATGCACAGATAAACATAATCTGGTATTAACAGGCCGCTTTTTATTTCTGCTGTAATCATCACTTTACTGTTTAATGGTACTTCACATCCCACATCTCATTT
>JAZGTK010021195.1:0-10714 GCA_036877625.1 Ambastaia sidthimunki
TTAGGGTGCAGCATAGGCCATCCAGTGGATGAACAACAGCATAAGCAATACACTGTTAAGCATGATAATATAGCTCTTTTGCTACACACTCTAAACTATGCACGTCTCAAAAAAACCCAAAAACATTTTAAGTGCAAATTGGGATGAAGCCTAAATCAGAGCTATGGACATTAACAACGGAACAGACACCACTACAAAGTAATGCTCAATATAGGGCACTATATAGGGAATAAGGAATTTCAGACAAAGCTAGATTCACTGTTCTAAAGCACCTGCTTTAGAATGTCTGATTATAGATAATCCTGTAAAAAAATGTTGTAACCACCCCCAAACTTTACAATGTACATGCTAAAAACATGCAGTATGCAAAAAACATGCAGTAAAAACATGCAGTAAAGAGTAGGACACAAACACTTTTAACATTCCAGTCGAAAAAGACTATTACGAAGGAAAATAAGAAGTACTTCTTATAATGCCAATATATTTAGTTCTAATCTATTAATAATTTCATATATGAAAAGCGTTTGAAGATCTATCAGTAGTCTTTCGCAGAGTTTCCGCCTTCACAATGTAACTCCTATGTAGCACTGCCTCATTGTTCAAAGTGCATTGAAGCAGCAACAACATTGCGAAAGGTGCAAGAAACTAAATCTGAAACAAAACATCCTTAAAAAACTGGTTGCCATGTTTTATCTCGCATGTAAGTATTACTGAAATTACTAAATTATTAATAAACACATCAACAAATTTTTACATCTACATCAAACCATTGATGAAAGTGATTTGTTTTATTTTCCATTTTGTTGGTGTTGTTTTATAATGATGATTATTATTATTACTTACAGTCATCTCAGTAAATCTGTTACTTCAGACTCAAGGTATGTTTTTAAAAATTATCAAACAAAGAAATAACTGTATTTTTGTATACAGTTCAAACGGCCCTACATGGGGCCACCTACAGCTTATGAATACTTTTCTCCCCAACAGGTCAAAATGTCCGTCATGCAAAGATTTACAGTAAAAATAAAGAGGTACCAGAAGGTGGTAACCTAGAGGTCACTTGTAGCACATTTGGTTATACAACAAAGAGTTTTTATGTATATCTGTGTAAAAATGGTAAAGCTATAGATATGAAAAAACAATGCAATCTAGAAGACCTCACTTTTAGAATAGAAAGAATAGGAAAGGACCATTCGGGCAATTACAGCTGTGTGTTCTCTGAAGATCGGCTGACAAGAATCAAAGTCATGGGATATGATCATAATAACATCTTCATTAATGTGATTGGTAAGATGTCTGACACTGTTCTCTGGGAACATTGAATATGTTCCATCATGCAAATTAGCATGTTTTAATATTTTGTCTACTGCCCTTTAATTTGAGAGAAAGAGATTCTCCTTGTTTTCATATTGCAATTGTTTTAAAATGATTTGTTTGGCATTTTTCTGTAAGGGTTGAGCTATTAAAATGTCTCTCTTTTAACACAGAAACTTCCATTCCTGCTCAGATACATTTGGTGAAGTCTGAAGTATCAGAGGGAAGTGATGCTGAGTTTATCTGCACAACAACAAATCATTTAAACATAAACCAGACCACAGAAATGATCTTGGCCTTTCTCATCAAAAATGGAACGACGGTTAAAGTCAATATTTGGGACACAAATGAGACAATGACAACATTTATTCTCAGAAAGGTCAGGATGGATGATGCTGGAACATACAGCTGTGTTGTTTTGCTTGTACCCCCTTGTCCTAAAACGAGACTCAATGGAGGTAATGAAGTTAAACTAACAGGTATGAATAAAAGAGGACAAACAAAAAACACTGTTTAATAATTTTGATAAAAATATATTGTGTTGGGTTATATTAGGCACTGTTTGTTTTCAGTTTATTAATTATTAAGTTAATTATTGAGGCAGGGGAAAGTACATATATTAACTATACAAAAATGTAAGAATTAAAAAGAATAAATTGAGAAAATAATTTATAGAAATAATTCTATATTTTGATTTTGTGTGCTTTTCTTTAACAGTTGTAGGGCATGGCAGCGCTGGAATAATCACAATTGTCATTGTGTGTTTAATGTTGTTTCTCAGTCTGATTTTGGGAATTTGGGCAATGATCCGAAAACAAGGTTTGAGTTGTTTTCTAAAAGAGTTCTGTTCATTTCTAAAACAGCACAGAGTTTGTACTTACAGTATTTCCTCTTTAATAGGATGCACGGGATGCGACAATGACAGGTCTAAAAAAGTTTTTTCTTTTTTAATGAAAATTATTTTTTAAACAATACTAAAGTATTTTTTAATAAACAGATCGTTGGACAATGAGGAGCAGCTCGGAGGACCCGAAGTAATCTATGATGGTATTCATTATATTGTCCTAATTACAGTGCTTACAATGCAATTTTATTCATTATTAATTCTTTAAAAAGGTTATTTTACCCAACTATTAAATTTCTGAAATTAATACAGATAAAAAGTTTGTTTTATGGATTTGATTTTGATATATGTCAATATTATAATTTTGAAGAGAAAGATCATTCTCTTTTTGAATTACGGTATGTTCAACATTCAAAATTTAACCAACACGAATGGTGTCTTAATAATTGTTGCATACTGATTTTTGGTCAGCCTTTCTGCATTTATTTGCACACTAAACTGTGACTGGTTTGACACTTTTTTTGCATAGCCACTTTAACACACGCATGGTGATTATGTGTTAATTCTTGTGTGTAGCCAGTTAAAACTTACTACTAAAACTATTAGCCTGCTTTGCTTTGTGAGCACTGGTATTTCCTTTAAGAAATGCATATACTCTTAACCCTTTATATAGGTTAATTCTCTGCCAGTTTATTTGATAGAAATGATTTATTTGACATTTTAGAGAGTTTGACTCTAATTTTTTTTTTTAATTCTGTCTCAGAATGTGGGAGCATCTGAAGAATCTGGTGATATATAAAACATCTGGAAAACAGAATGATTAAAAGATTCATGTTTTGCCCTAATGCTTTTTTAATTACACTGTTTTGTGGCTGAATTTTAATGGCATTTTAAAAATATTTTTTCCTCCATTGTTTTTGCTTTATATTTTATTATTGCTCCTCAAGCATAATGATACAAGTAGTTTTCTTTGTTGTTTAAAATGTTATTGGGTGTTTCCATATTGTTTTTTCTCTGTTCATTATTCTTCTTTATTTTTTGAAGTATTTGTCAATGTATGGTAACCCATATTTGAAATGTAATCTCTACATTTAACCCATCCAGTCAGTAGTGAACACAAACATCTGGAGCAGTTAATATCTATCCCTGCAGCACTCGGGGAAGAACTAGGGAAAAAGTGCCTTGCTCAAGACTGTGGGAATTGAACCTGCGACTCTCTATCCATTAAGCCATAACTGCCTGTCTGAATTTTGTAAATGTACATAAACAGCAGAATGAATTCTCTAATAGCAGGCATCCAAAAATACCTGATACTTGAATTTGAATGTAAATGATTAATTTGTTTTGTTTCATTAAATTATGTGTGAGCATAGTTCACAGCTTAAACTGAATCTGTATAAAAAAATTTAATGTGTGTGGCACAGGATGACAAAAGGAGAGAGGAAAATGTGAGTGTGAATATCTAAAGATTTAAGATTTACTAATAAATATACTTTTTCAGTTTTTTGTTTTTTTTTCAGTATTACCCTCTATGGAGTTAAACTCGTCAGATCAATGTTACTTCAGCACAAATGCTATAATTGAAGTCATACCACACTGTGCTAAATTTAAAAATGACATAATTTACTCCTGTTTTTTTCCAAGTTTACAGTAAGAGCTACAAAATATATTACATGAACTACATTAAGATATACTGTACAGTTGGGTGTGCACCATTAATTTCATAAAAATATGTATGGAAAATATTTTGTCATCTTTAACATATTGCTTTCATGTGCACTTTCACCACTATAAAACTCCTCAGAGTACTAATTACACTGACAGCATCATATCAGCATGGCTACATAAGCCACAGGCCACCATTTAGTCAATGTCTGGGTATAAACTAGATCACAGGCTCACTGACTCATTTAACTTACCAGTTTCCTTCAACTTCTGCAATTTCCAGTGACTTCCCCGTCCATCATCTAGTTCTCACCTGATCTTGTACTACATCTGGTGACAGAAGCAAAGTTATATTCATATATCTGCTCATCCATTTTATATTGTAGTTCTATATGGTCACCATGTGTGTTAAAATAAACCTTCACTTACCATCCGTGCAATTCTTACAATTACAGGAAAATGGGGTGAAATGAAATAGGGATAACATATATCATAATTGGCTGTATTGCATACAGTATACTGAACACTTTGTCCAGTCATTTATTGATGGTAATTGCACACAATACTTATGTTTGTGCACATTTTGTGTGTGTTAAGCGGAAGTTAAAAGTGAAAGTAGTAGTAGCAGCCAGTGTGTGTATAGAGGTCACAGTCAGTATAGTTCACATGACTGGTGTACGATCTGACATCCTGTAAAGAAACTGTTTTAAAATCATGTAGTTCTTCTTGAAATACTTCTTTATGTATGTCACCGCAATTACTGAAAATATTATAATAAATGAACTTTATATCGTTTACCATTATTTTAATATGCAGTTATTTATTCCCTATGGTCCAGCGGCATTCTATCTGGCACATGGAGGTAAGGGTGTTTATATACACAAATACACAACATAGAGGATATTGGCTACATTCACCTCATCAACTTTTTTAATCACATTTGTGTTTTCAGTTGAACAGATTAATTGATCACTGATTTCTTTCTATGGAACCCCTGCGCTTCTATAAATTTCTGTTTAATTCACATAATGCATATGTATTGTACATATTAGTATTTTATGTATAGATCAGTAAAGGAAATTTATAATTTATCATCATAAGAATCATGATGGAGATGGTTCACAGTAGTCAGGCAAAAATTGAACCCGCATGTCTATTTACTAACAATCAAACTCTATTGAATTTTTAGCCAATTTTCACTAAAATGACCACAATTCCTCAATAATTTAATTATAGTGGATACAGAATACTATGTGGTTTATTAGCAAAGTTTAAAAAAGTTACAAGCTGTGTGAATCATCTATGTCACACCTGCCAGTACTGTCTTTACCATAATGTGAAAAAAATAAATAGTAAGTTTAACATCAAATTTTCCTTTATGACATGGCTGAATAATGTTCTAAGATCAAGTGGCATTGGTATTTGGTATACAGGAAACAATGTTGTATGTTGTAACACCTTTAGTCTGAGACTTTACACTGTGCAGGTCTGTCTTCAGAGCTCGGAAAGCATGTATTAATTATAATAATACTTTCAGTTTCATCAGTAACCACACATGGTAACCACAATGCAGCTGATGTATATTTAACCACCTTCACCTTCTGAGCAAACTGTGTGAACGATCACATAAGAGATAAAGTTACAGTAGAAACAAAACAAAACACATGCCTAAAACTGCGTATCTGCTCAATTTATTTCAGCTCACTAACACTAACAGCATACATTTCCAAAATAACATACCAAGCATGACAAGCATGAGAGGAAGATGCACAAATTTGATTAAAACCATTAAAACTATTTTTATATACTATATTTCCTATTTACTTTAATACTACCTATTTAATTATTATACAAGAACCAAGCGCATATGTTATTTTTATTACATCAAGTCAGATTTACCAAAGATTTTCTCTGTGATTGGTTCATCTGGGTGTGTATGTGTTGGTTTACTTAACCATATATTGAGGACAAACTTGTACCCAAAAGTAAGCAAAACCTCACAAATTTGAACAAAACCTCCTTTTGGGGGATGTCCTCATCTGTTAAATTGCGTTGTATTATTTTCTCATGCATTCTAAGTTCATCTTCCATGTTTAACAGTTTGGGTCAACATTGTTATATACTTGATGGAGGCTAAGATTATTAAACACCTAACCATTAGTGACATTAAGCCTTTGTTGTTGTTTGTGTAAGCCTTGTTGTTCTGTTAAGGAACTGTGGCAAAGCTTTAAAATTTTTTAAAAGATTTTTTAACAGAAATAAAATGAACTGAATTGATTTATATAATGTATTGTTGGTGTGTATTTATACTATGCATTACTGTAGTTTCTCTGTATTGAGAAGCAAATCAAGCAGCAAAGCAAGTTCTAAATCAAGTAGTGGTAAAGTCTGTGCAGTGGATTGGTTGTCTGTGTTGTTCTTCTAAATAGTAAAATATTACATTGAAAACAGTGTTTCTAGAATCCTCAGTGCTTAGAAGGAACAAGTTAAACTCCAAAAATGAGAGAGTAGAAGAGTACAGAGAATTGTTGTTCTCAAGTACAAAACAAAAGAGACCATTACAGTCACATGTAGGGAGTAGGGCGACACCAAGAGGACAGAATAACAGATCAGATAATCAGTTGACATTTAGCACAAAGATACTAAATATGTACCATAAATGGCCTCTTAAAAATTGATTGATTTAACACACTAGGATTACACAGAAACTTTTTTTAATTAATTCAAGCCCAGGCAGAATGCTTCAGATTTTTGCAACACAACCTATATCTAATTACATTCTGGCACTGAAACATCTCACTTGTTCATTTGTTTTAGAATTAGCATAAACAGACACCAAGAAGTTGAATGCTTACAAAACCATTACAGACACACTAGTGTATAAGGTGCAAAATGTCTGTGGAGGCACAGAGAAATACAGAGGACCTGAAATTTCTCCAAATAAGGCCGAATAAAAAAAGGGGTCATGCAGAAACTTTTTAAAAACAACTGTTACTGTTGTGTGGTGGCAACCATTACCACACAGAATGTGTTACCGTAATGTAAAATGGGAAGGATCTATTTCCCACCTTAGCTGGAAAAAAGTCTTCAGATTGATCTGTTATTTGCATATCAACAGCTGGAGTAGGGTGCTACATTGAGTTAGACAATCGACCCATTAAGTTGGGCTGGTTGTGAGTTAAACTGTACAAATATAATAATAATGTTTATTAATAATAATAATAATAGTGTTAAACTAACAGTGATGTAATAAAATATAAAATGTGGGTACTTTATTATTAGTGTAGCAGGAGACAGTGCAGTTTTCCATATTCTCAAAATGTTGCCTTAATTAAGGCCAAATTGACTTAATATGGGGACTTTATGTACTTACTTGGCATTTTGGTGCACTAAAAAAACTTGTGTGTAAGGTAAAGGGGGAAGCATGTAATTGTTCAAATATAAGTAGTTTTAATTCAATAATAAATTCATTGATTTAATTCAAAGTAAAGGTTAATTTAAAACAAAATTTGTTTAAATTGACTATAACTAGCAGTACTGTTTGAACGTTCCCGCCTTCACAGTGTATCTCGTAGAGTCACTTCATTATGGGCAGTGCCTCATTCTGTTCAGAGCATTGAAGCTGCAACAACAAACTGGTTGAAGTTTTCTAGAAACTGAATCTGTGAGGTGACAAACTTCCCCAGAAACTGACATGTTTGCTGTGTTTCTGCTCACATGTAAGTATTACAGAAACTTCTAAATCTACAATAAACACATCAGGAATCCGTGAAACTAACATGTGTTTTATTTTGCATTTTGTTGGTGGTGTTTTATAATGATGATTATTATTATTACTTACAGTCATCTCAGTAAATCTGTTACTTCAGACTCAAGGTATGTTTGAATGCTAAAGTCAGAATAACAAACACAGCAGTAAATGTTCTTTTGTAATTATCAAGAGCATAAAGTGCCACATAAATTATGAATATGTTTTTCCCCAACAGGTCAAAACATCCGTCATGCAAAGATTTACAGTAAAAATAAAGAGGTACCAGAAGGTGGTAACCTAGAGGTCATTTGTAGCACATTTGGTTACACAGCAAAACGTTTTTATGTATATCTGTGTAAAAATGGTAAAGCTATAGATATGAAAAAACAATGCAGTCTAGAGGACCTCACTTTTAGAAAAGAAAGAATAGGAAAGGATCATTCGGGCAATTACAGCTGTGTGTTCTCTGAAGAGCAGCTGGAAATAAACAAAGTCATGGCATATGATCATAATAACATCTTCATCAATGTGATTGGTAAGATGTTCCACACTACTGCTTACATTTGTGAATGTGTTTTGTTCATTGAGCACAAATAAAGACTGAGAAACATAGTCTATATGGAACTTGTTTTTCAAGTTGTAATTGTTATGAATTGATTTGTTTGGCATGATTGCATTTTAGGTTTAAGGATTTAAAATCTAAAAGATTAATGATTTCTTTCTGTACACAGAATCTTTGATTCCTGCTCAGATACACTTGGTTAAGTCTGAAGTATCAGAGGGAAGTGATGTTGAGTTTACCTGTACAATGACAAGCCCTTTAAAAATAGATCAGACCAGAGAAATAATCTTGGCCTTTCTTTTGAAAAATGGAACGACTAATAAAGTCAATGTTTTGGACACAAAGCAGACGATGACAACATTCATTCTCAGAAAGGTCCGAATGGAAGAGGCTGGAACTTACAGCTGTACTATGTTGTTAAATACACTTTTTTATCCTAAAAAGATACTCTATGGAAATAATGAAGTCAACCTTCACATAAAAGGTAAGAAAAAACACTGTTTTTATTTTGGGTTTGTTTAATAAATTATATAACCATTTGTTTTTCCTATTGATTGAATTAATATGGTTTGGGATTAGAGATTAGATTACACTTAAATATAAGAATCACATTATTGTGAAAACATGCACAAAAACAAAGACAAGGGGGTTAGAGAGCACTCAACATTTCAGACTGTGTGTTCCTCCCTACCCTCGATAAAAAGACTATTCACGGGTGGGATACACACGGTTTGTGTGTTGTGTGTTTGGGAGTGAAGCATGCTTAGTCCCTCTCTAGGGAGCTGACTGCCTGCATTGTGAGCTTTCTCAATGTGGATGCTTTTCTCCCAGAGGTCTCTCCCTCTGGAGGGAGACTGCACCAGCATTCCTCATGGTGTTGGTCCTGCTTCTGCCAAGGCAGAGCGATGGCTGCGCTCGTGGGGTCTGCACATGGATCTGGCAGAGGGAATTGAGACAGACAAGTCCTTATCTCATTCCTCACCGCTTGACTCTCCCCCTCTCATCCACTAACGAAGTGGATGTAGGGAGCGTTTATAAGTCCTCTCTGCCCGACAATACACTGTGTTCCAGCTCCTCACACAGGGACACACAAAAACAGGGACACACAAAAGCCTTAAAGGTGCGGGTGTCACAACGCTCTGGCTCGAAGTCCTCCAAGTTAAGACCGGATCTGAGGACCATCTTTATCTCTAAGAGAACTTTGACCAAGGAGTCCTGAAAATTACATGTCAGGACTTCAGAGGGAAGCCCCATCTGGGGAGCAGCGGTGTACACCTCATTGTACGATGCCCGTCTCTCCTCAGTGCCCTCTGGAGGCCAGCCTGTCAACCCTGCCACCTCTGGTGTTTCACACAAGCGAGCACTTCCTCCAGTTTCTGCCTGGAGACGGACCCGAGGCGGCTCACTATCGCCACAGAGGTCCATAGAAAGCATATGTCTTCAACACAGGAAGTTCCTGAGGTTTGCTTCAGGGGCAAAGCTTACCAGTATCTTTTTCTTCCATTTGGCCTTGCACTTTCACACCGCTCTTTCAAGAAATGTGTGGATGCAGCTCTGGCTCCCTTGCGACCCCAAGGCATCCGCATACTCAATTATATCACCGATCGGTTGATATTAGCTCACTCAGAGCAGTTGGCGGTTCGACATTGAGATGTCATTCTTGCCCATGTGAAAAAGCTGGGGTTCAGACTGAAGGCTGAGAGGAGTGTGCTTTCTCCAGCTCAGAGAACCACTTATCTTGGTGTTGTGTGGGATTCGACCACGATGCAGGCACATTTGTTTCCTGTTTCAGGAACTGCTGGGTCTGATGGCAGCTGTGTCCAACGTAATTCCTTTTGGCCTACTGTACATGAGCCCCCTACAGTGGTGGCTCAAGACCAAGGGGTTTTCCCTGAGTCCTATTGGACTGATTTTACATGTGATTCAGAGTGTGGTTACACTGGAGGAGTTCCCATAGCGTTTCAACGCAGTGTCTTGTTCAGGTTCCTCAGGGAACCAGGGTAACATACATAACCTGAGACGATTTTTTGTATTGTCTTTGTTTTCTTTTTCTGATTTTGTGTGCTTTTCTTTGATAGTTGTATCATACAGCAGTGCTGGGAATGTCAGAATTATCATTGAGTTTTTAAGCATACTGTTACTTCTCAGTCTGTTGCTGGGAATTTTGGGAATGATCAAAAAACAAGGTACAGTGACTTTAAACACTTTTCTAAGAACCCAAAACAATATTTTGTTTACTAGAAGAGTTCTGTTGATATACTATATTTCCTCCTGACTAGGGTTCCTTGGGTGCTACAACAAAAGGTCTGTTAACAATTTTTTTTATTCTTTATTTAAATATAAATGTATATGTTTGGACACTACTGATATATTTGTAATGAACAGCTCATTGGACAACGAGGAGCAGCTCAGAGAAACAGAACCTTCCTATGAGGGTATTTATTATATAGTGCTTACAGTGAAAACATTTATAGATTTCAATTAATTCACCCTGAACCATTAATGTACAGGCTTCTTTTAAACTTTTATCTATGGATAAAATTAACTTTGACTCCCAGAAAATGTAATCAACAACAAT
>JAZGTK010021196.1:0-10714 GCA_036877625.1 Ambastaia sidthimunki
ACGTGGGCACAGTTGACTGTCAGAAACATCACTCGTTCTGTCAGAGAGAAAACATCCGAGCGTATCCAGAGATCCGTCTGTTCCCTCAGAACAGCAACCGCAGAGATCAATACCAGTGCGTGTCCCTGTGGAAGCTTCTTATAAGTCACGTGTAGAACCTCACACACGATCATGTACTGACTCAGCGTGTCTCTCACTCATTGGTTACAGGAGTTATAATGGATGGCATCGGGATGCGTTTTCACTCAAGACCTGGGCTTTGAGGTAAGCAAGGTCGACATCACTTCCTGTTCGGAAAGTTTAAATGGTCAATTGGAGCTGGCCAATATTAGATACATATGTCTACTTTTTTCTAACTTTAATTAATCCAAACAGCCTTTAGGTGATTGCTGTTACAATAATGCAAAGGTTTGGCATTTATAGATTTTGGCATTTTGTGACCTTTGTCCCACGTTCTCCTCTGTCTGCAGCTCTTTGCCTCGTGCCTCAGTGGATTTGTCTCCTGAAGATTTTACAAAAAAGGTTTTGGGAGGAAAGGATCATTGGGTTTTGGATTTCTACGCCCCATGGTGTGGCCCATGCCAGCAGTTTGCCCCAGAATTCGAAGTCCTTGCCAGGGTGAGACCTTTTCCTGTACTTTAACTAATAAACACACCTATTCAAGTTGATACTTTAAGACGTTTAAAACTACAGTTTAAAAATCTCCCATTGAGAAATACTGATAAAAACAGCATTCAAAATGCAACTGGCAGTAATGCAACCAGTATTCAAAATGCAACCTTTTGCTGCTTTGCAAAGCAATGCAAATCTAGTCGCAAATGCACTTTGACTGGCAGGACCAATCACAGGAGAGCATGCATTGCTTCAGCCAATCAAATGCTGTCTTTTATGCATGTTTCCATCGCCTTGGGAGTATAAACAAATATCATGATATGAGCATGACACTGTTATTATGAAGAACTCAGCATTTACAGTCATGTTCTCCTGCAGGTGATGAAGGGTACAGTGAGAGCTGGCAAAGTGGACTGTCAGGCCCATTACCAAACGTGCCAGAGCGCTGGGATCAAAGCGTACCCCAGTGTCAGGTTTTACCCCCACCTGGGCACTCGGCGGGTAAGACCAGCACAGCACAAGCGCTGGTTAACATTTTGTTCAGTGGTCTAGGTTGTTTCTGTGCCTCTCTAAACGGTTTGATGTGTGTTTTAAGCGGGATCAGGGTGGAGAGCACGTAAACAGCAGAGACGCTAATGTCATCGCTGATATCCTCCAGCAGCGACTCCAGCAGCTTGCAAAAACCTCAAAACTGAGGGTAAGAGACTCTCTGCATTTGAATTTAACTAACTCGCTACAGTGCGAGAAAATCGCTCACATATGAGACCAACTTTCACAACTAAAAATGTTTATAATTAGCAAATGGCTAGAAAATTGTCCGATTTCACTTGTCTGTGCTTGAGATAGATGCAGTTTAACACAGACAGAAGTGAATGCTGAGAGAATACGGCTCAAAAGTTTTAAAGTATATATAATATAAAATGTTTACACAATCAGTATATAAATTATTCCCTTTACTTCCCTACAGGATGAGCTATAGGACAGAACAGAGCGGTCAGAG
Source organism: Ambastaia sidthimunki (assembly GCA_036877625.1). Lineage (NCBI taxonomy): Eukaryota > Metazoa > Chordata > Actinopteri > Cypriniformes > Botiidae > Ambastaia > Ambastaia sidthimunki. The sequence continues at coordinate 1,613 of JAZGTK010021196.1, forward strand.
TGAGAACGTGCACAAAAGACTCTAATGAGAGCGCGATTCGTTTGTTTGTTTACTGCCAAATGGACTGGAGTGACATCATCACAGAGTGACATCATCACCAGCTGCTTCAGAGACACTTTATAAAGAAATCACAGAAGATTTCAGTACAAGCACCTCCAGATGATGCGTTACTGACAAGAGATCACCAGTGCAATGCTTGTGACTGTCAACATTGTCTTTATTTCTTCACACAGACTGTATTTATAGATGTATTTTTCTGCATTTTTAGGAGTATTTTTGAATCCCTGTGACTCATTTGGCTACTCTAACATGTGCTGTTATATACAAGAGGATGGTGAGTTTTGTTAGTTCACAACAATGCAGATTTACATTTCTGTAACTTCTGTATTTTTAGTGTTTCTAAAACATCATTCTTTTTCTGATTATATAGTTAGTAACCAAATTACTGAGCATTACACTACACTGGTGATCTGCAGCTTTTTTGCGTTTTATTTTTTTACGTTTCCAGCTGTCATGTTTCTTTGCAACAATATTTCTTCATGTTGAATATTTGCTATGTAGAATAAACGTGAATTTGTTCATGGTATTTCTGTGACGTGTGGTTGATCATATGACGTTTCAGAAGTGGCCACTAGGAGGCAGTGACGTAACATCAATGCCAACATTGATAGCGAGATATTCATTATTTATTTGACTGTTATTAAACATTACAGTGTCATGTTTATGCTTCAGCAGGCCAAATAAACATCCAGCTGTGGGATAAATTTACTCTAAGGGTTAATTGCTAATATATGAATATTCCACTAGCTGTCAAGCATGTAAACACTTTATAAGTTATTTATAAAGTGTATAAATAGTGTAAAACAATAATAATAAATGCTTATTTTAAATGTTTAAATTTATGGTTGGTATATATATGTTTGAAATGAATAACTGTGTGGCCTGCTTTCTCCTGTAACTTTTCTACTATATCTTACGTGTAGACTATAAAAACCCTTTCTTTAGATGTAAAATACTTTAAACACTTACTTTAAACACACACAACGGCCATTTTTGACAGAGGTCTGTAAACAATCACCCAAAACAATTTATAGGCTTTCTATCTATACAATAAAACTACACAGAAACACTATTTCTGTGTAGTGCTTTTTAAAACGTCACATTGCTTTAAAGCAGCTTTACATATAATAGAGAAAAAACACGGATACAATACAGAAAACAGAATACATGACATTATTGCACAAGACAATCCAGACTGCCACTGAAACAGTGTGTACTACACAGGACAAGAGTAAAAGAAATGTATTAATACAATAAAATAAAAAGCTGATAATACACTGATCTAATAACACAATGGAAAACAAAGCAGTCAACCAGACAGTTAAATCATTCAAAAAGTATCACAGAAATCCATCGAAGATTCCCACAAACTGAGTCTCCTGCAAAGACCTGAAACAAAACGTGTGTGTGTGTGTGTGTGCGCCAACATACTTGTGCCATCAAATATCTGTTAAACACATCGTGCAGAAAACTGATGAAGATTAACATGGACACCAAGGTCACTGTACTGGTTTACCAGCAGTTGCACTTAATTCATGGCAAATGTGGCTCCCTTAGCCATGTTTAAGAGTGCTTGAACATGTTTAATGGTTTACCCAAGAAACACTAAAATGACCTGAAAACAATTTGTATGAAGCTAGATTATAAATCCAACACAAACCTTAGTTTGTGCACCGCTGGTCCCGCTGGTCCCGCTGCTCTGGTGGTCAGTCCTCTGCCAGAGACCCCATTGCCGGAACCCTGCAAGAGACACCAGCAGAGGTGTGGCCGGCACACACCCCCACCATGAGCCCCCCGCAAAGTCCAGCTCCTGAGTCCCCAGCATTAGATGGTCACCAATCTACCACAGACCAATGCAGCACAGCATCCCTGTATCAAGAAAACACACTCATGCATTAAGAAACGTATCTCTGCCATCAAACTCTGGGACTGTTTCTGTTACAAGAACGTGACGTCAGTTACAAGTTTGTCATGTTTACCTCAGATCTTCACTGCTGGTGTGCACCAACCCTGTATGACAGAAACAAACACCTGCGTTAATAAACTTATTTATGCCACCACTCACTTCACATGCAACATTTCAAGCCATGAGGGCTGATGTGAGCAAAGCAACAGCTGAATGAACCAAGATGAACACTGAGCCCAGACCTGTGTGCTCTCAACACGGATACATTTCCCAATGTTTCACAGATCCAAAGTGAAAGCAGAGTTAGAAATGAGAAGATTATAAAGGAGTACAAAAAAAAAAAACAACAACAAAAACAAACCTTGTGTTGTGCGCCGCCGGTCCTCTGCCAGAGACCCCATTGCCAGGATCTCCGCAGGAGACCCGATAGGTGGGGATGTGGCCGGCACACACCCCCACCGTGAGCCCCCTGCGAAGTCCAGCTCCTGAGACCCCAGCGCTGGATGGCCATTGTGCTCTTTTCTGATGCTGTAACTAACAAACACACTTACAGTCCTCCAACTGCAGCCGCCATGAGGAAAACACGCAATGAAGGAAAATTGGGAATCCGGCTTTAATTACTTTTCAAACCAACCAGATGGGCGCTTGCAATTAGGAATGACGTCACAGGGGGGTTTGCCTCAGTCCTGCAGGCAGCCCACCGATAATCCTTCACGATTTCATCATAATCCATTCTCAATAAATGTCAACGACAATAATTTTATTTGCTTTTCTATCGCTTTATTTTAAAAAGCTTTGTTAATGTTTCTTGATTGGTTTATTTTCTAATGGTATAATTCTTAAGGGGAGGAGTTACAATCTACAAAATTGTATATATGCACAGTGATCATAATTAGAGAATTTATGGACACGTTTTTCAGAAATTAAATAAATTTGAAGAAATTTTAGTTTGTGAAAAGTATACAAGCCCTTGTTTTGAATGGCATCTGCGGCCAGGACATCACTAGACATCATTAGTCCGACTAAACTACATTTATTTCAGATTAATGAAACAGATTTTAATACTAAACTATAGTCCAGTTCTACAATGTCTCTTTTTCACTCTATATTGATTCCAGATTTGTTTAGTATTGTTTGTTTAGTTTAGTATTGCAGGCAGAGAGGAGGGAGGAGCAATAGCCAACTAACTAGCGTTAACTAGCGACTAACAGCTGGTAATAAAATTTAGCCCATCACTTCAAAGTCAGTGTTTTTATTTTGTGCATTGGCGCTGAGTGTTCAGCAGGCGGCGCTGTATGATGTCTATAGAGGAAACCTGAGGTTATGGGACCCAAACGTTTGTTTGCTGGGTATGAAAACAGCTCCGCTTGCTTCCATAACGTTTTGGGAACGTTCGTTTTTGGTTACAAAAAGCGTTTACCAGTAAATAGTCAACGTATACAGTGTTTACAGTATTTATACCAGTGCTCCTACAAAGAAAGATCAGCATCAACAAAAGTTAGTTAAAAGTTAGTTAGTAGTCAAACTGCACTTGAAATAAATAAAACTAGACCAGAACTGAATTACTGTCTCTTTGATGTGTCTCGATGTATATTATCTGTATTGTAACCTACGATGCTCTGTATACATGAATGTGACTTGATTTTACGCATGGAGGTGGACGCGTGCGCTTTTACGCACAGGCGTGTGTGTGGGAATATATTGCCCAGGTGAGGCAGTTTTCCCACTGCTGTGGTTGTAATGCCTCGGGAACTGGGCGACCCTGCGGGATCCCTGTGGGTTTATTTTCTTTCACTCTGGGGTGGAAAAAGGCACCTGGTGCCGCTGGACACGCTCCCCCCGCTGGCGGCGCTTCTCCGGGTCTGGCGTCAGCCGCTTGTGGCACCTTGTAACCACAATGTTGCTTTTACGAGAGGAACGGCAGAGTTCACGGAAAACACAACTATATGCTTTTTACAAACGAACGTCATGTTGAACCATCATAAAAATGTTTTGAAATTTATATTGTGATTAAAAGTTTTATGCTCGTTTTAATAAACATCACACCGAACTATTTATTTCTCTTTCTAACTGAGTTGCAGTTTTGCTTTTTTATGTTGCTGCTGTTGACGGAAAGAGACGCGTTCACACGCCGAGCAGCCAAAGAGTTTTATGAAGCTCATAACGATTTTTCTTCATCAGGTGCAAAACTCAATGAAACAGGTTATAAATTTGTTTATAATTATAATAAGATGTTAACAGCGACGATGGGAAAATCTTGCGCATGGCTCATGACATGAGCCCACAGTTACATACATTTCTGTAACCACTTAATCTTCTTTCTTTCTTTCTTTCTTTCTTTTTTCTTTCTTTCTTTCTTTCTTTCTTTCTTTCTTTCTTTCTTTCTTTCTTTCTTTCTTTCTTTCTTTCTTTCTTTCTTTCTTTCTATTTCTAAGAGCTTAGAACAAAACAATTATAACTCTATTTTTTAAAATACTTTTACCCCATCAAAGCCACTCAACTTTCTATTATGTAAATCTCTTGTTCAATGTGTAGCAATCCTGGTGGTTAATTATTAGGTCAACAGAAGACAGATAAACAGATCATTTGTTTGGCCAGACAATGTAAACATGATCATTAAGACTTTGTGAGCGGGTAAGTTTGTCCTCAATGACTGACTTTCCAGAATAACCAAAAGCAACTTTCAGCTGCTTATCATTATAGAGATCTTATCACAGTGAGTTCTTTAAGCACACAGTTATCAAAACCTCAGCAGGTTTTATTTGAGCAGTTAGAGTTGACTTTTACCCTGAGAGGAAACTTTCAGATAATAGATCAATTATACAAAGCAAAACAGTCAGTAAACAAGAAAAAAGCACAAGACAAAATCTCACAGCTAAAGAACTGAATTGTGGGAGAATCAGGGAGAAACTGGTACAAAACGACACAGCAGACACTGAGAAATCTCTTCAAAGTGGGAATTATAGACTCTCTGGTCCTTCCATGTATGTTTTTGTGGTGGACCCCAAAGGCTTGGATGGTGCTTAAAGTAAGAATACACCACAAAATTAAAATGTTATGTGTTAGCTGGGTTTCTGTTCAAGGAGAGAAGAAAAATCACACAGGTAAAAACAGCGAGTAACAGATGACAGAATTGAATATTGAGGTGAAGCATCTCTTTAAGACTATCAGGCTCCTGTGTTGGTCACACCTGAAGCAGCTGCAGGTTCTTCTCAGATGTTTCCTCAGTATGTGACCACCTTCATTTGTCTTTGACCTCATTAAAGAACAGGCTTGTTATTATGTGGCACAGTGCAGAAAAAGCAGCTATACCTGCAGATGTACAGCTAACAGCGAAGCATCAGAGTGTATCAGACATCTGCAGGACGTTTCAGCTGGATCTCTACAGTCCAGACGAGTCTTCATCCTTCTCCACTCTGCACCTGCGAGCGAGACGCATGCATCTGCGCGCAGTCCTGCGATTGCATGTTATAAAGAGCAACATACAGGAATTGTTGCTGATTCAGTGTTGAAGTTTGAGGCTTAATTGAAAGTGACAAGCTTGATTTAGCCCAGCAGTGAAGTTCTGTGCAGTATTCATGTTTCAGAAACAGCTCTTCATATGTAACAGCTCCAGCGTATATATAAATGCTCAGTCAGTTATTTGCAGATACACGTGAGATCTGTAGAAAGCTCAGCAGGTTCCTGCAGAACTGGAACGTTGAAACACAAATTTCTTTTATTAAATATTTTGGCAAAATGTTCAAACATTGTACCATCTTTAACAAGAAAAATGGATGGATTGATGGATGGATGGATGAATGAATGGATGATAGATGGATAGATGTTAGATTTGTGTAGAATTGTGCAGATGTTCTTGCAATAATTGGCACAAAAACACAAGAAGTATTTTCACAGATTCCGCATCTGGTTATCATTTAACATTCAGTCTGTGGTTGAATTAAAGTGGTTTTCTGCTGTTTTTGTGTTTCAGCCCACAAGAATAAGAGGAACATAGAGACCCTTACAGACCTGCTCAGTGTTTTTACATGCAGCTGAAGGAACTGATGTATTCAAGTCAAACAAGCCTCTCAATGTTGAGACACGCAAACCTGAAAAAAAGTTCATGTACAGAGGAAATATTCTGGAGATATTTAGAGACGTTTAACTGCAAACTATTGTTTCTTCCAACTTCTCACATTTCTTAATGTTGCTATGATCAAAACTAATGGCAGGCAAAACTGTGCTCAAATATTTTATTTAGAGGGAAAAACAGACTGATCCACACATTCAGAATGTGTTAAATATACAACAAGGGTTTCTTCCCCTGTAAAAGCTGGAATTATGTAAAAGTATAACTGTTGCTTTGTTTGTGAACAGTTTCTCATAAGTGACTCTTGGCTTTGCTGTGCCTGTTTCATTCCCTTGCGTGCAAAACTTAATTAGTGTTTTTTGGAATATCTGTATCCCTGTTAACACGTACTGAACAGAAACCTGAAGAAAGTTTAATATTTCACAAATAAATTGACAGCGGACCACAAGAGTTTAAAAGGGCAGTCTGTCATTTTTTCCTCTTTAAACAAAAGTTTAACATGAAATTAATGGCACATTGTATCTAGTTTAATGTAGATATTATATATTTATATATTAGCAGCATGTAATTGTTTAAAACATTTTCACACACATTTCAACATGTGCTTTTGATCAGCATTCATTCATATTCATGAACACAGACCCTCCGGTGTGACAGGAAATGGCCCAAAAGTTTCTCCTGTCAGCGTTTTTTTATGCTGTGATGTATGGAGGTTTTTTGATGGTTCCTCAACATTCAGGCGTGCAGGGAGGTCCTGCTGAAGATAACTGATCTCACTGCCCACATATAAATTGGAGTAAATCCATTTAAAAAGATGTTCCGCTGAGCAACGTTCCCTCTGACTTTGTTCTGGCATTGAATTCTCACTTTTCACAACCTATAAGATGTTCTTCCATTTCCATTACATCCATCCAACTATCAAAATCCTATTTTATCCCAGTGGATAAAATGAAGTCCTGGCCTACATAATTCTCTTTGAAGACCCTGTTTCAGGCAGAAATGTGTCAGGTTAAGGAAGTAAAATTAGCAAACTGGGATTAAAAAGCGACCTACAAAATGTGCTGCTAAGCATGAACCCGATACATTGATGGTGTGATGGTTTATGGAGACTGTGTGGTTTAAGAACAGCAGATGTTCATGCTGTGGGTTATTTGATGCCTCCCACATGCTGCATCATTTTAAGCAGTTAAAACAGGAGGACAGCTTTAGAGTTTGAGTGATGAGACATTTTATTCGCTTTGGTTAAGATGGTTTTAACAATAACAATAAGTAGGCTTGTTAATTGATGTAGTAATAAATAACCCATGTTAATTCTACCTCACACTGCGATTAGTCTGACATAAATTTGTCCTGGAGTAGTTTTCTTTTGCCCAAATAGTTACATTATATCCATTAGGTCTGACAGCATGCTTAACATGGGTGATGTATTTCCTGTTGAAACAGGAAGTTACAATCACAGCCGTGAAGAATAATTTGCTATTGCTAGTGAGAGATATAAGGCCGTATAAAAGATTACAAAGACATTTATTATTTGAAATAAAGCGCAATACTGAATCATACAAGAGCAGCATGTGTATTTAGTCACAAATAAGGTCCAGATGGATTTTATGCTGTTTTTAAAACAATCTTGAGTTACCTGGTCCGGTATTTGTGGGCACTAAATTGGCTCACTGTTGCAGCCTGTGGTTGTGGTGGGATATGTGGGGTCAGCAGCTGCCACGGCAGTAGCTCCCAGCAGCAGGTTGTTTACAAGAAGCAGCTCGATTACTGTAGATTACTGTAGTGCCAGACGCAGAACTGAGTCACAGCATTGAGAAGCATAAACAGAGACCGTCTCTCTTTCCCGAGAGCAGGAATGCTTTCACAAAACTGTGTGCTAGTTTGGACCGGCTCCACATTAGCTGTCGACCCTTCCACACTCATGCAGTTATAGGTGCAAAGTTTTGACAGATGCATTCACACAGAATCCAATAAGATTAAACATCTTTACTTAAACAGAAAAACAGTAATGACCTCTTGTTTGTCTGGTAGGACAAAACGTCAATTCCAAAAACTGTAATTTACACTGAATACAAACATAACATGGTCATGCCACCAGCCAGATGTGTTTAATAACGGCTGTAAACAGAGTTATAGACTTCAGTTATAGACTCAAATTGTGTACAGTTTGTGAAACCATCAAAAACGTTTGTTTGTACAAATAGATGTTTTGTTTAACGAAACATTGCACAACGCTTCCTAAAAAATGACAGTTAAGATGAAGCGTATATAATGCAGTGTAAGAAAGAACAGAAGTATAGAAATATCATGTAAAATGCATGTTTTTTTGTTTGTTTTTAATAAACATCATTCAGAAAACTCAACAGCTTGTTTTCGTCGTCCATGGCAATGTTACGCTCCTAAACTCGGATGTGTCTCTGTGATTTCTGCCAAAGGATTCTCTGCCCCAGAGCTCCTCCATCATTGTTCTTCTTTCGAAGAATGTTTAATCCTCCAGAGGGGAAAATTTACAGCAGCTGGGGTTTGTAACCTCGTGCTTGTTTCCTTTGTACGCAGAGCTTACAAAGAGCTTAATGGAGCACTGCGTCATGTCAAAACACACAAGCATCTCAGACGCCCTCAACGCCACTTGAAAAATATTCCTCCCTCCCTTAAACTTTTTTCTTACCTTTCCACTTTAACCGGCTGTCACCGGCCGACACTAAACACCCTTTCCACACAAGCATACGTGACAATGTCAAAACAAAACTTTTGTTTGTGCAAAGGCAACATTTTAAGAAGAATAACTATAAAACGAAGCAAAAACAAAAAACGTAGTCTCAGCCAAAATGTAAAAAACAAAACAAAAGTACAATAGTGCAATTTTTCAGTTTCATGAAGCTCCTCGTGGCGATTGTTCTCGGAGGCAGTTATTGGTGACTTCGCCTGGTGTTGCTCCTGCCTGAGTTTGCTCTGCTCCGCTCACGGAAAACCTGATCCCAGCGCTGACACACGAGAAACATCAGTCAGTTCACCGGCACAGAACCACTGCACTCCCTCCACACACTTATACACACTTACACAC
>JAZGTK010021197.1:0-10713 GCA_036877625.1 Ambastaia sidthimunki
CAAAGGTCCCCGAATGGAAACTTCTAATTTAGATCATATCCGGGGACAAATATCTCCCTAAAGAATAGATGAGTACGTACACACACATATAAATCTGTCTCAATACACTAGTGGGGACATCTCATACAATCTTCCATTGTTTTCATTCCAGAATATATCTAGACTTTGTCTACATTCTAACCCTCCCACAAACCGCTAGACAACCTCAGATTTAAAGTTAGTCAAAATTTAAGTCTATTTTTACTAGCAAGAACCATTTTGACATTTTTCACGATATTTGCAAACCTGTAGTAGCCAATAAACTGATACTACACAAGGACTCTCACACACACACACACACACACAGATGTGTCGCTCTGACATGAGACATTCCACAGAAGTCTGGCAGGGAGGGATACACACCAGGCATCCATCCCGACAGGTTTATCTCATCGTCTTCTGAATAGATCTGCATTGATGATCTAACGTGATTTAAAGTGACGTTAATCAAACACTTTTAAATTCTGTTTAAAATGTTTTTAAAACGTTTTTAAAACAATCCACTAACAACTCCAGAATTATGTTTTTGATATATCATATATAACATTTAAAACATTCTACTAATGTTACTGCAAGAACATTTATTAATAACTTTGAGAGGACTTTTGGAGAATGGTAGCCAACGTTCTGAGAACGTTCTTAGCATGTGGAGTTCAACATCATCAGCCACTCCTCACAGACAACTGAAACATTTGCTGTGATCTCATAAAAACGTTCTGATCGCCTGAGAACGTCTAATTAGGAGGGTCAACCTCATATGTAGGTCAAATCTGATTGGCTGTTCTTTTTTAGACCGTATAAAGGTAAAGTACAAAGCATACGATGATAAAGCTAGCTTGTGGAGTGACTGAAGATTAACGCAAAGACTGGGAAAGATAAGAATGCAAAAAGCATGTAGGTAATAAAACTGACATTCTGCATGCAAATTTTGACTGTATGTTTGACATGAAGATTTTGCATCACATAAAGCTTTTGTTTCAAAACATTCTATTTTTAAAACTGAAAAAAAGTCATGCAGATTTAAAACAACATGAAGGTGAGTATTTTTGGGTGAACTGTCCCTTTAATTCATTTCAAATGTTTATAACATAAGGTCAAAATTATTTCATAATTCACATCTTTTGCTTCAGACATAAAGACAAAAACTGAGAAGCAGAAAAGTTGAGCTGAAGTTCACACACACGTGAAGTATTTCACCTACATCTGCAGATTTCACACTGTGGCTGAAAACGAACTGTTCTGAGATCAGCTTCCCTCATGTCAGTATTAGTAACAGTGCATTAGTGAAGTCTTCTGAAACAGCTCTCATACATCACAGTACAAACAATTAAAGGAACAGTTCACCCAAAAATGAAAATTTTTCCATCATTTACTCTCATGTCATTTCAAACCTGTGTGACTTTTTAAGAAGATATTTTGATGTATGTTGGTAACCAAACAACTGTGGCACCCATTGACTTATTGTATGCACACAAAACCACTGAGACATTTCTCTAAATATCTTCTTTTGTGTGACCTATCTCTCTAAACTATCACTGACAATCTATCGGACTTTGTTGTTACCAGGTTAGGCTGGTTTGCACTCAATGTGACACAATACTGAGGTAAACTGGTTTTATTACATTACCAACAGTAGCTTATAGAAAGGTGGAGAGTAACTAAAACCTAGTAAAGACTGCCCCCTAGTGTTAGGAGAGGCAAATAGTAAAAGAATTATGTACAGCAAGCCAAAAAACACAGTTAAAGTTTTGTAGAAATGTACAAGAAGCAAACTGTAGCCCAAACTGTAGCCCAAACTGTAACTGCAAAAAAGATAACCAGTTTCTTTTGACAATAACAGTCAGACAACTGTATAAGTTGTATAAGTTGAAGGCAATCAAACTGTAAGACTCTAATCTCTCAAAGTATGTTTCATTTCATCCATGGAGCAAACAGAACGAGAGCACGTGGAACGAGACAAACTCTGTTCAGACGGGTCTCAGTGGGTTTGTCTAGACTCTTTCAGAGGCATGAAACCATGAGCAATCTCAGGCTGGGAAACTTCCCTTTGTTGACTCAACATGTTTCCATATCCTCCTCCCACAATGATTACATGGTCCTCAAAGCCTTGCAGATCAGGATCCAGGTGTCTGAACATGACAGATATCACTTCACTTCTGATTTACAACTAATGTTTCCCCCTCAGCTCAGCTGATGGGAGAAGAATTCAGATTTGCCAGCAATAAGTGCTTTTTGTGTGACATCATTCTTCTGTGACTGGCCTCAAGATACTTGGAAACACTAGAAAGCCAAGCCAAGATGATGCAATCTACATGCAAAGCTGAGCATTTTGAGTCAGCTGGTCACTTAAAAAAGTAAATATAGTTTCTAACAAAACCGTAACATGCCATTTAAGTTCCACATGAATTTTAATGCCGGTTTCTTTAAGTCAAGCTTTCATGCCCAGCTAACAGGGAATGTTCTCAGAACGTTAAGTAATGTTCTCTAAAAGATCTCTCAAAGGTATAAAAATGTTTTTGCACCAACATTAGTAGCACTTTCTTAAAGTTATACATCATATCAAAATGTTATTTTGAAGTTCATAGTGGAATGTTTTAAAAACATCACAGAATTAAAAATGTTTGAATAGCATCATTTTAACCAAGCAATATTTGTAAAAGAAAAAAACAGTTAAAAAAAAAACTTCTCAGAACATTCAAAATAACATTCTTAACATTTTTGTAACTTAATGGAAACACTTGGGAAACGTTCTCACAATCTAAAACTGTTAGCTGGGAGGTTGTTTAAAACATGAAAGAAATCTTTTAAGAGTCAGTCAACAGTGAGGGTTTTATATAAATGGGAGGGTTTCTGACTTTTAAATGTGGGCTGCTCTGAGACTTGTGTATGTCTCTCTTTGTACGAATCCAGAGAATTGACCTCGGATCAAGTGGAAACACAAGTACAGTATCTACAGGAATGAAGAGTTCTCATGTGGTCGTCACATGTGCTCATGAAACCATCAGTTTTTTTTCTCTTTGGTGAGGTCTGTGCTACATCCCTGATCATTATAGATGATGCAGGTGTTTATCTTTCCCAGTCACTTCCATACACTCCGCAAGTCATGTGACCAGGAAAGGAATGTGGGATTTACAGTAACGTCAGCCGGGATTGTGGAACTTGTGCACTGAGGCGTTTAACTCCTACCAGCTCTCTAAAGCTTCTTATATTTTGGCGAGGGGACCAAACAGCATTCAAGTAAAAACAACAGCTCTCTTTTTGGGCAACAAGTATTGCGTTATGAAGTTAGGACAAAGTTTGGGCTGGAATCAGACAGGGTGACTTGAGTTTGTCCTGCAAGATCAGATGGATTCAGAAAACACATCTGACTCTTCAACTATATTTTACACAAAACAGACAACATAACTGTATTACATCCAAATAAACGGGCCCTGAAAGTTTTAGAGAGATTGACTTTAACAGCATCAAACTGCATGAAGTGTCTGGACCCTCAAAAGCGCCAAATCTACTTATCAGAGGACTTTCAGCTCCTAAAGATGAATTTGATCACTTCACAACAGCCCAAGTTTGGTTTCAAGTAGCCGTTCGTGAGTTTTAAAGCGTCCAGAAAGCGCGCAACGCTTTAATCAAACCCAACGAGTTCAGACTTGACGCACCGTTTTACAAACGATGAGGGTGCGAGGGGTGAAAAAAAGCAAATGCAGTCTACAAATACAGGGTTTATATTGAGATAACGGTCAAAAGCGCCCAAACTTACCCAAATGAACAACTACTAAAATACTGCGCAAACAAAAACCAGACGCGCGTCCTAAACAGGGCGTAAATTTCCTTTAAGAGTAACTAACCAAGAAACTAAACAAGTTAAATGATTTCAACACTAGACTGAGACTTAAAGCAAGTTATAGATGTACAAACTCACAAATCTGAAAGTTTTTACAGTCGCAGTGATTCTGGTTTGCCGTGCGTAAATTTGGGCATGAACATGTTCATCACCGGCTTCATGTCCAAGCGGATCCAAAAACAGCAAGTTTCCTCACCTCGAGTGATTTTCCTGATGTTTCATCAGGAGTTGGAGATCTGAATTCATTCCCAGCTCTTTTTATCCAGACTCAACAAATGTTTTAAACGTCTTCATGTCCACATTGAAGCAGGCGGATCTGCTGTTGTTCATTGGCTGTGTGGAGGACGGGAGGCACTTATGACTCTGTATGGAAACGGGATGTTTTGTAACGTGTGGCGCACTCTTCCCGACGCACAAATGGGAAATGAATGAACTTCCCGGTGGATAAGATCAGAATTTTCCCTTAAAGAGACAGCGCTGATATTTATTTCCATATATTTTACATACGTTTCAGATACATATTTTAGATTAGGAATTTAATATTATTAATAATATTAATAAAAAACAACACAAACATACATACAATAGTGAACACCATGAATACAATATTAATGAATTACTTTCCAAAATTAGAAAACCACTGACCAAAGTCACAATAAGTTAAAATGGTGTCAAGTTTCCATAACAATCAAAAGGGTAGTTTTGGGAGTTGTGCTTCTCAAAGCCAGCCTTGAGATTACTGGAACAATACTGAAATACCTGGCAACATGTACGTGATATTCAAACTTGTTTTAGGTAGTTAATTGGTTTACTGGTGATAATCAGTGTAGTTACTCACTCGACTCACCGTTCACTGGGCCTTAAAGGTTGTCAGTACAATACAACAGGTTTATAACAATCAGGAAACAATTTAAGACTGAGAAGACGCCACTGGAAAATGTTTATAAATCTCTTTCAGAACCAACAGAACCGTGTCTTCAGACTCCCTGCAACACAAGATAATAATACATTTTATTTACGTACATTAAGACTGAAGACTACAGCTGAGGTTCACATTATTCACCTACCAGTAGCACAGATGACTCTGAATAGCAAACAGATATTCATTGAAACTCTCTATCGGCTTCTCCTGAAGAACATAATCGATCCGTCGCCCGCGATTCAACATCCCCACCTTCACAATCTTCTCTTCCTGTTCTATCGCTAAGACTGTAAAGAATTTTCAAACGTGAGATTATGACGTTCAAAAAGTAAAGACCGTGAACCAAACGATTTTTGTGTTAAAAATAGCTTTCAGTCAGGAAAATTTGCCTTTAAAAAACATATTTTTTCAGTCCGTAAAAATATCGGATTGTTCATGCTAAGAACGTGCGGCAATTTTCATAACACCACATTGATTTTTCTTAAAGAGTAGGTTATAGTGGCACAAAATACTCTACCAATAAAATAAGAGCTTTTGGGTCATGTGTCTATAACTGGTATTGCTGACAGAAAAGCGCTTTTGGTTCTGTTAATATTATTAGTATGTGAGCAATAAAACGTGAAACTTCTGCAGATACCTTCTTCCTCCTCTGGAGGAGACATGGCATGGACTTCTCCTTCAGCCAGTGCTGGTGTGGGCACCTGAGCAATGCTCTGCCAAACCATACGCAGGGAGCCCAGAAGATCAGAACTGACGCGAGTGAAACCCTCTTTCAGCTCTGGAGACATGAATAGCGTTTCATATAATGACAACAATTGCAATTGTAGAATCTAAACGCAGGATTTGCTGCATGAAGTAATGCGACGTACCAAGGTGCATCCGTTTCCTGCCTTTATGATGGGGCATCAACATCGGAGGCAAGTTCACGTCTGAGGGCAAAATCATGGGTTCGATCCGATACGCCACTGGGTCAAACTGTGAAGATTTTAATAATCAGTTGTCATAAAGTTCATGCTGTATGGAAAGTCCTCATTCGTTGTTTGAGTTGGACTCTTACAGGATGGAAGATGTTGTAGAAACTTTTGCAGGTCGGGAAGCTGTAGTTCAGGTCGATCCTCTTGAGACCTCTGACGGTCAGAAACATTCCTATAGGTGATCCTAACGCGAAGAAGGCCTGAGGATGAAACGCTAACTGAGGATAATCGATGGAGACCTGCGGAATACACAAACATCGTTTGACAACCACAATCTGAAGAGCGAGATACAGACTTAATCATAACAGGAAACTCAACAGATCAGCATGAGGCTAAAAGGAAAATTAAATTTAAAGCAATTTTCTTACCTGTCCAATGCCGACATCAAAGTGTTGATAATCGACTGCACTCGTGGTGGGGGTCTGACGTTCATGGTTGCTCCTCAGACCCGGGGAACGTCTCTCAGTTTGCCCTGAACGGCCACTTCCGGTTGTGTGCTGTTGGATATTCAAGAACGTTACTAGAAAGTGTCCAAACAGTTAGACATTATGATCTTAAACAATGAACTCTTATCTGAAACACTTTCCACTTACGGGTGTGGACAGGAAACCACAAATAATCAAGCTCACACTGAACATTCTTTCACTTTTGCCAAGAGCTTCTACAATCACACAATTTTAAGGAATTTTAAGAGTTACCTTCCATTTTTTTACGTATTTCATAATTTTCTTGCGAGGACCGAGCGGTATTCCAATATCTTTTAGGTCTTTCTCTGAGCATAGCATCTGAAATGTTTAAACAAGAATTAGGGAGGTAAAAATAAAGATAATTTTGTGTTTTTAAGACATAATTTGGGTTGAAGAACTGACCAGGGACTCCATATCCACTTGTTCTCTCTGCAGAATTTTGAGGTGCTCATCCAACCCTTGACCCTTTAGCGCCTCTTCTAGGCTGTCAGAGGAACTGCAGGCTGTCTCAACATTGAAGTCGTCATCATGGAGCTACGAAAACCACAAAAAGCTTTTCTTCATCAATTCTTAACAAATAAACAGCTTTCATAGCACTCCAAAGCGCTTAAATATTGTATTAGATGGACGTCACTCTATCGTTTTAGGCAACATGGTGCTTTTGCTTCATTAATATGTTCAGAGACTTGTGTTTGATATCTTAGAGCTCACAATGTTTAATTACACATTAATATATTATGACAAATGCATCATGTGACAACCTCATCATGAGCAGTAGCGTCCAAATCTGTTTCCTGATTGGTCAGGAGATCAAACAGGATCAAAGAACCTGCAAAAAACAGGATACTATTGACCTTTGGTATATCAATAGAACATTATATGCAGTTTTAAAAAGTTACAGCTACATACCTAGACTGTGTCCTGCCAGTGAAACGTGTCCCGTGAAGTCTGGGTGTCTCTCGAGGAACAGGCTGTGCAGACGGTTGATTTCAGAGGCCACCGTATCTACGATGGTCTGGCAGTAAGTCGCGCTGTTGTAGAAGAAAAGATCCAGAACGGTGTCGTTGCTAAACTGGCGCAGGCGGCTAATGCTAGGCAGTGTGATTCTCTCAATGTCTCTGTTGAGGACAGAAATTAGAGGGAAAGAATTGATGTTGTGCAAACGCAAATAAAAAATAACTGCATGTTATTTGAACATCTTACTTGTCAACTCCTGTAGTTTCTCCATGCAGAACTCTGTGCCAGTTGACTGGAAGGTACTCAACTCTGCCGGCTGTGACCATTTCCTCTCCCTGCCTGAAGTGACTGTTTATAAGGCCGTTGGAGGCGTTACGAAACTCATTCACTGCAGCAAAAGAAACGTGGATTTTCTTAAAAATGTTCCAGTAATATGGACAGCTATTAAGTGGCTTAAAATTGGCTTTCTATCTGCTTAATGTTAGCTAAACATCACAACCTTATGAGAAGAGATTTAGTTTTAGATGATAATGGTCACCAAATACAGCTTACCACAATGGACGATGCTACGCAGGCGTATGTCACAGGCGGGACCGATACCATGGACCATGAAGACCAGGTGGTCGACTATCTCTGGCTCTCCTTTGGAAACACACCAACACAATGATGCTGAACTTCAGCATTAAGACTGATACATGTGGTTACAAAACATACAAAGATTTAACCTCATAAGCACTTTGTTTAGAATGTTCTGAGTAAACAGCAACACCATACAAATACTGCTTCTCATGAAACTAGACTCCAAAAGGGAGTTTGATGATAGCACATGTTGCTAAGCAACAAAAGCATGGCTCAAGAAAGCATAAAAATGCCCCACATGCAAATGTTGGGTATAGTTCTGATTGTTTTAGAGTAAACTTTTTCATGTATCCACAGGGCATTCTGGGATGTTGCAGTGAGAGTGAGTAAATGTTGGAAGAATTTTCTGTCCCTTTAAGCAGAACAAGTCATCTTTTAAGACACACAATTTTACCTAACTTTTAAAACAGCCTTTGCATTAAAAGTAGGATGCCTTAAATGCTGTTTAGTTAGGGTGTTTACTAGGTTTTGGACGGAGCTCCAGCTCTTACCCTCTGGAATCTCTACTGAAATGTTCTCAAGTCCTCTCTTTATTGTTCTGGGTTGAGCCCGTTCGGTCGGGGACGGGGGGAAGTCCTTGCAGCTGTTTGGATGCTGTGTCATCAGCTTAAGTAATGCACAGAAAAAGACAAAACGTTACTTGTCAAAGGGACATTTTTTCTGTTTACGTGGGGACTGAATTTTCTGAACAACACCTTGGGATTGTGAAGAATCACAGTTTCTCCTGTTGGAAGCTCCAGATTTGTTTTCCATTCGTTCAGGGTAACTGCAATCATATAGGCATCCTGTATTTTGAACAATGAAGAAAATTAATATTTTATTTTAATTCTTATTAAAGGTGCAGTACGTGATGTCTGAGAAAAGCTGTTGGTATTTAAAACTGACACCCAAACAAACACACCCTATCCCTCATTACTCCACCCTCAACATAGCAAACACTCAATGCAACAAATGTAGTGACTAACAGTTGCCGGACACGCCCCCTACTGCTGATTGGCTACGAGAGTGTTATGGTGGTGCATGTATTGGTCCGATCCACTTTTTTCTTCTGTTTACACAGTCAGGACTATGTGCAAACATAGTTTGAACACTGATTTCAATTTTCAACAGCATTTCTCTGAAATTGCCCACAGCTCCTTTAAAAGCTGTGAAAAATAAAACATTTATTAAACATGTTCTTTTCTGTGAGGTACCTCTAAGATGTCACTGAGTTCTTCTGTATAGGGGGAATAGTTGATATCTTTGTTGCCTTTGTGAAACCACGAGCAGCGTCTGACCTCGGAGGGCGTCTGTTCCCAGTACACAGCGTAACGTCTCCTCTCATGAAGTTTGACATCATACCTCCTTCCTTCTGTAGCCACGACCACTTCCTCCGTCTCTCGTTTCCTTACTGAAAACAACACAGATCTCGTAATTTATGTCATATGAAATATGGTCTCACAATTCAACTGTATTGATGAGACAGTCACGAGAAGGTGGTGTGAAGACCTCGATTGTAGGCGTCCTCCAGCCGCTGTGAGTCTTCTCTGCTGAAGGGTTGCCAGGAATCTTTGGAGTCCACCTGCTGGTTGTAGAACCAGTGGTACTGGACGGGTTCGTAGGGCTCAGCGTTGCTCATGCTGAGCATTTAACTGCAAATATTATATTTTGGATTTTTTCATTGTTTTTAAATGCCAAGTACGACATTTTAAACCATTAATAAAATAAACATTTTGTTGACAAAAGCTGTCAAACAAATATGTGATGTACAAATTGGTATCCAGAATTCAACCACATCTAGATCAATTATAAAACAACATACCATATAAACAACACTGAACTTTAGCATCACAATATAGTCAAACAAACATCACAACAAAACAGAAATCTTAAATTCAGAAGCAAAATGCACTTGCAATTGTTTTTGCTTTAATGTTACAATAAGTATCTGCGGTTTAAAGTTAAAATCCGTGACTTTTGCCTTTCTGCTAGCATCTCTGTTTAAAGCACACAATTGTGACTCATTTTACATACTTTTCTTTATGTATGTTGGTGTCAAATGAAGCCAAAATGACATTTCCCAGAAAAAACAGCTCCAATTATAAACCATTATTACAAGCTTACCGTTGCGAATCGGGATAAGATGGAAAGATCGTGTTGAACACTGATCTGTCATTTACTTATTTTGTACATTTTTAGCAACCAAAGATTTTAACAACCAAAGGTTTAAAGATTTTCTCGCGCTACGGTGAACGCTAGGCATCAAAACACAGCACATGACGTCACCACGTCCATTACGTAATGATGGAGGATAACGCGAATGACGGACAAGAGTCAAACTAACAGCTGATTTAAGGGTCAAATGACCACAAAACACGTGCTTTCGATCAATTAAACATCAAAAATCAAACATTCAGCGTTTAATGTGAATAAACGGCATGCAAACCGCGTATGTGCCGTGCAGATGCGTGAACATGTCTTAGAAAAGTAGGACACGGTATTTAAAATAGCGAATAATAAGACGTCAACATTGTGTTTATGTGATTGCATCGTTTTTAAGTATCTAAAAGGGATAATTGAGCTAATATGCTTTGTGCGTAAAGCAAAAACTCTGATCCAATGTAGAGACGCATAAATAAAGCATTTATACAGGCTGGCACATGAGAAAATGATTCAAATGTCACCCACTGAAATCGTCTTTCAGATCCGTTCATCGCGATGTAAAGACACACTGATCCCAAATATTCAAGACTTTAATATAAGAGGGAAAATAAGAGGGAAAGAAGACAAACACAAGACCTTATCGCTGTCTACTCACCGGCTGGTCGTACGGATGCACGTTTAGGACAAAAACGACTTCTGGCATAAAAAAACCTTACTGGTCTGTTTACCACA
>JAZGTK010021198.1:0-10712 GCA_036877625.1 Ambastaia sidthimunki
TGTGCGCTAGGTTTCGTTTTGGAAACAGGGTGAACTATTGGCTTGTTCGCTTGATTTGGGCCTTTCTACAATACGCTTAGAGCGGCCGCTACTGGATGAACGGTCTAATCATCAGACTGTAAAAACGCGACATACATGGCACTTTAAAAACACAATAGTTGATGTATTATTCGAATACGGATATTTATATGTATACGGACTTTGTAAAAGGGAGCAAAGGCATTTACAACACATTTTTGAATTATGCAAAATATCGTCTGATTATCGTTACCGGAAAAATCCCAGAAGATAGAGGTATTATTTTTTTATCAATATCGCACACCCCTATTCTGGATAGTGATTCTTGAATATTAATGAGGAATACAAGTGCAGCTAATTACTTAGTGATAGAAAAACACACCCAAGGGAATAAAATGCTTCTGTTTTACACTTACAAAATTAAATAGTATTATAGTGACAGTTTTTGATGAAAATTATAATATTACTATAAAAATGTACTTGATGTTTTAGTATGTGTCTCCTGAACTCCTAACCCTAAGCTGCTGTAATGTTCAGCGTTTGACAAGTCAAACCCTCACAAACAATGAAAGAGAAAACAATGAGGGATCAATAAAGCGTCAAGTACGGCTCTTTCTTCTGCTCAGAATGAGACCAACAGCAATTTCACACTTCCTGCACTGCTGTCGCTCATTACCAGATTTAATTGGCTGAACTATTCTGTCCAGTCAGCCATGACCGTTGGGTGGGGCAAGAGGCTCTCTCACTATTCCGTCCTACTGGGGCATCGGTGATCACCGATGACACACACACACACACACGCACACACACACACACACACAGACTATGCATCTAAATTCCTTTTGTACTACATCCAGGATATATTGATTAGACAGTAATTTAATTGCCCTAACTCTGTTTGATATAGATTTATAATCACATCTTAAATACTGGTGAGATTTGAGCAGAGCAAACTCAATACTGCTTGTGAGACATTCCTCATCTGTGACATCACAATAATAGAGGGGCAGTAATGATTCTCAATGGCTTCACTTTAGAGGCTTGTTAGTCATATTGGGACACAAATGTCAGATCTCAGATCAGCTAAAAAAAACGTGTCTACATTTCAACTAAAACTCATGGCTGATCAACTAAAACTCATGGAGAATCTGAGACCGAACCCTGAACCTGTGGACTGTTTTGGTTGAACAGTCACTAGCATCACCGACTTCAGCTGGTTCTGTACAGATGCCTGACATCAATATAATAACCTGCAGTGGCTAACTGTATTCAAATATAGCAAACTTTAGCATTTTATATATATATAGTAGACAGTAGACAGCGAATGGTTTTATAGGTTTATGATGTGATTTGAAAATGATTCCTCATTGTGATTCAATTCGCAACTAAAATTGATGATTCGATTTAATTTGAAATAATTTTTCAATTTGATTTTATTGGCTATTAGTGTTTTATCTTTGGCATCACCGTCAGAAAGATGAATTATATTGTTCCTTGTATCTTTAGCGTTATAGTTGTGGTGTGGACTGTGTCGATCATTTTCGAACGATTTTTAAACTTTGTAGTTATCATTATTGCCCATAGTGTGTACGCCCCTTAACTCTCAAATTTTGAATAACAGGCTACCAGTTAATCTGCACTGTGGAGACGCTTTGAGATGCCCGTCTGATACGTCACACAAAAATTGCCCAAAATAATCTCAGATAAAAGTCCATTAACTGCTGACACTAGCAGTTTAATCTATTCACAGCTTCACCCAGAGAAAGAATAACCTGATGTGGTTTAAACACATGCTGCAGTGATGCACCGGCACACAGACACGTGTGTGGACACGCAAAAATGACAAATGTTTAGTGATATCGTCGCTGTAACACACACACACACACACACACACTCTTCCTTCTGGCAGCTCTGTGTTATATGTGTGTGTGTCCCACTGTGCTTTCTCACAGTCACTTCCTCTGCCATCTGTGAATCTCTCTGGCTAAAACCAGCATCATTCTTCAGCGCACACGCGCGTGTGTGTCAAGCGTTCTCTTTCTGCTTTACGTTATACATTACAAAAGGTTTGTGTGTCTAAACAGACAGGATGAGACTCATCTGTTAGAGAGAGAGAGAGATGGTGTCAGGGTGATAAATGAGAGAATGTAAAAGTGAAGACTGTAGGCTAAGAAAAAATGGTGAACGAGAAAGAAAGAGAAAATGAGAAAAATGAAATGGAATTCAATTCTTCATCTCTCTCTCTCTCTCTCCCTCTTTCTGTCCCTCTCTCTCTCCCTCTCTCTTATTTTTCCTTCTGCTTTATTTCTGCTGTCCATCCTCACAAAGAGAGCAAGAGAGAGACAGAGAGAAATACAACAAGCAACAAATAAACACTTGACTTGTGAAGTCAATTGTTGGGCATTAAAATGTTAATGAGAGATAGTTGTGGCCTGGTTTTATAAAAATACAGCAAAATAAAGGCAATAATTCCTTTTTAATCTAAAATATAGAAAATGATAATTTATTAGAACAGTCTAAAGTTCCAATATTATTCTTTTATTAAAAAGTTATACGTTATGTTATGTTGTTATAACATTTGGATAAAAGCGTCTGCTAAATGCCTAAATGTAAATGTTATGTTATGTATGTCATTAGTCAAAACCAGCATGGACAGTAAAGTTACAGTTGCCTTTGCCTGGGAAACCAGGTAATGTCGTGACCTGCTGTATGAGTTTAGGCCCAAAATCTTTTTTCAAGCGGATCAACTATTTTTATCATGTGAGTTCTTTAAAGAACCTAAGAATATGAGCTTTCAGTGGGAGTAAGATGTTCACTTCTTCTACTCGTGCATACACACCTCCCAGTGGGCAGGAATCCTGAAGGTTAGGTGTGATAACGAATGCTGGCATCGTCAGCCAATGAATCAAACCACACAAGTAGATGATGTCGTTCTTATCGAAGGTCGTCATCTGGCTGTTAAAAATGCTGGCACTCAGAGGAGAGATCATTGCTCAGTCCCACGGCCCTGTAACTCTCCAGAGACTCTCATTAGACAAGACTCCTCATACGGAGCTTCATACAGATACGCAAGTGCAGGCCATTCATATACTGTTATGATAAAGTTAATCTCAAACACTCTGAGCTGTATATGGACAATTCACAATAAATAGTTGCATTCATTATCAAAATTAACTTCTGACAATGAATTGACTTTATTAGAGCTATAACTGCAGGCTGTTGGCAATGTAACAACTTGATGAATTAATGTAAAAAGTGAAGTGTCGGGTTCCCTATGAAAAGCTACTCTTGATGTTGCATTCATAACGCTGATGAGAACGTTTTTTGTTTGACTGGTTGTAAAGCATGTGTTGCAAACATGCCAAGCATTTGGTTTAAATAACCTCTGAGCCTGACGTTAAGATACATGCTCGTTAGAGGTTATAAATAAATGTAAAACAAACATCTTTAGGTTTCTTTGTCTTCACAAACACCATTGTGTGTGTGCGCGCACACTGCTGGTACTGGCCACAGGAGCAAGAAACCCCCCAGCTCAAAGCTAAAGGACAGATTTCTGTCCAGTGGCCAGGGGGAGGAGCCTAAGCTATGGTCTCTTCCATGACAAGTTATCTCATTTATGGGGAAAACCTTATTCCTACATAGTTTTTTTTGACTAAAGTCGGTGCAAAGGCACATAGGAGACACTAGCTATCTGTCCCCTGGCAGCTCATCATTTCTGACTTTTTCTGAACTCTGGGAGCCACAGATTTGTCCCTCCAAGTGAGCGGCTTTGGTCTCCACAAAGAGGCATTTATGGCTAAATCTCATGGGCATCAAATACAGAGACAAAGTCTTCCTGCTTGATGCCCCTTTATCGCCTTCCAGGCTGTTTGAATGCCAGGAACACTGTTATAAGCAGGTTCTGGGAGGCAAAGAGACATAAGGAGGCTTTTGTTAAGGTTCTTATCCTAGTCTCCTTCATAAAGATTGGAGACCTGCTCGCCACACCCAACAGTCTAAAAGAAGGCCAGACCTTAGAACCTTCCTCTCTGCCAAAAAAAATCCTAAAGCTTTTGTGCCCAGGGCTGTGGGGTTGTGCCCCCTTGGGATGTGGCGTGTGAAATGTCAAATAACTCCTTTTTAGTTCACCCTCATAACATCACTGTTCTATCCCCACTGCCTTTTGTGCTTCGGGGGCAGTGGTTTCCATCGAAATGTTAAATGATCAGTTGCTTCCTGCTACTTCCTCTTGCTAGTACATGTCCTGCTCCCCCAACAGGAAAAAGTATCAAAATTAGTGCCTCTTTTAGAGAAGCGGGCACAGCTGTCCCCAGCACATGTGAAGTCCATTCAGAATGCCCTGAGGAATATCAGACTAGATCAGGAAATTATTTTCCATTGCTTCTACAATGATACCTTTGGGCCTCCTGCACAATACCGTTTCAGTTATGGCTCAAAGCCAGGGGATTTCATCCAAAGACCAATCCCAGAGGCAGATAAGTGTGATCCATGACTGTCTTTGTAATCTTTCCTTGTGGTTCAGATCCCGGTTTCTTACCTTGGCTCCCACTCTAGGTACTTGTTGTTGTTGCAAGATTCCAGCGACAGATACTTCCTGTATGGGCTGGGGTGCAGTCTTGGATAGGAAGCTTAACGCTGAGGTAGCCAAACAAATTTGGGAAAGATTTTACAAAGCAGGTCTTTTACAAAGACTTTTTTTTCCGTCTTAGGAAATGACACAGTGTCCCCTCTAATTCTTTCTGACTTCTCCAGTTTTCCTGGGTTTGGATGCCATGGTTTGGTGTCCCAGACTGTGTCTTTATGCATTTCCACTGATTGCTTCACTCCCAGAGTCCTGGCCATGGTCCGCCATAAGGGCCTTGCCTCTTGTTTGATAGCACCTCGTTGGCCAACCAGAGTTTGGTTTCTTAGATCTAATATTGCAGTGCAGACCCAGTTCACTGCCAGATTGTTTCAGTTCTGGACTTTTTGCAAGAGAAATTATCAGCAGGCACATGTCCTGCTACACTCAGGGTTTTGTAGCCACCAACTTGGCTTGCCATGCTCTGATTAATGTGATTCCAGTGGGAAAACATCCTTTGATTGCTCATTTTATTCATGAGGCTAGACGCCTGAGGTCACCCATCAGAGTAAGGGTACCTTCTTGGGACTTAGACATTTTGCTTGAGGGCCTGGTAGGAATCCACTTTTGAACCTCTGGAGTCAGCATCTGACAAGCTTCTTACTCTAAAGATTGTTTTTCTCATGGCCATTACTTCTCCTAAGAGAATCAGAGATATGTGGAGTTTGTTGGTCTCACTATCTTGCTTAGACTTTGCCCCTGGACTTATTTTGCACCCTCACCCTGACTACGCCCTTAAAGTTTTATCTTAGACCATGCATCCGCTCATTCTCTATGCCTTCTGTTCTCCATCGTTCACTATGCTGGAACAGGAAAATCTCCACTCACTGAGATGCTGGGAACCTCATTGCCGGCCTGTGGGTGTGTTCAGAAGTCTCTTCAGAGATTTAATCAGAAGACACATTTGTTTTACATTTATTTATAACCTGTAGCGGGCATGCATCTCAATGACGTCAAGGTCAGAGGTATTTATGGTATTTAAGGTATTAAATTCTTGGCATGTTTGCTACACATGCTTCACAACCAAAGAACGTTCTCATTATGAGTTATAAAACGCATCATCTTGTTCCCGCTTTTCAACACTTCACATTTAAAGTTGGTATTCAGAATGTTGGCAAACATTTCTGCCATTTTCTGTCACAATAAACCAACAGCAGAAGGTCAAAACCAACACTAATCCAACTAAATAGATGTGTTTTTGGTGGCATTTGTCGAAGCAGTGCCTGGATCGTCCTGTCAGAATTTTGAATTGAAACTGTTTTATAATTTGTAGGATATTAAAGCATGTTGTATTTTAACCGTACATTTGTAAAGCATGTTTTATTATCCAACATTTATTTTATTCCATATTATCCAATAACATCCACACTCAGAAAAACAGACCTCTGATGTAATTGTCCATATTTACTGAATTATTAACATAAGAACATGTGGATGCCTGGCTGGAACATTTTTGAGCAAACACAAAGCTGCTCAGTTCAGATCTTCAGAACTTATGAAACACATTACATTGCTTGACAAGCTCAGCTTTCTGTCTCTTCTTGACATTGTTTCTTGACAAAACCATTAAATTACTTGTGCTTTTTGAAGTAGCCAATAGGATTCAGTTTATTTCTTTCCACCTGCTAGCACTAGGCAGTCATCGGTGGCTTAGGACACTCTAGAAAGCATTTGATTGGATAAAACTTTGATACAACCTTGGATGCAAAATGAGTCCTAAATACTTTTGTTCCTTCCCCTCCCTGGGAAGAGAAAGGGTGTGAATTTTAAAAGAGTTTGGTAGTGTATAGCACAATTAAGAGTACTCAAGCATATACTGTATATTACCTTAAAGCTAACAGACAATCTTAACAGGCAAATACAATCCCATACACAACAGTGCTGTTCCATGAGGTTTTTAAGACTCATCAATGACTGAATTTGATCTGAGTGGCAAAAAGGTAAACGTTTGTTAATGGATATCACAAGTCCTCTTTATGGTGAAGACTTGAATATTAATGTATAAAATGGCCAGTGAGATTTCTAAACAATTTTCATAGGTTTGGCATTTTCAACAAGCAGTCTGTCTGTAGCCACCCACTATATGTGTTAGGGTTATATTGTTATATTGTTTATAACTAGTTGTGTCTAAAAACAATAGAAGTCTTTGGAATGTCCCCACTTAGACAGATAGGTAAACGTGTGTGTGTGAGTGGTCCTCAGCTGCTCACCTCTGGCTGGGCAGATTTTATGTTGTTGTGGCCGTTATAAAGTCACTGTGCTGTGAAAAGAGTTTGAAACATTCTCATATCGTGCTATTAAATTAATGCAGTGTGAAAGGTCACCCTGATCTGTGGGTGTGTGCACGTGTGTGTGTGCGATTGTGTGTGATATAAAGTTGAAAGCCAATGGTTTAGTCTTTAAGAGCAACTTGGATGTAGCTGAATGTTATTGTATTGCACAACTAAATATCAAAGCAGTTAGTGTCATTTATTGAAAAAAAGAAAGGGGTGTTTGCTTTTTTGTTTATTCATTGTGATCTTGCGGTATGTTAAATGTAAGTTCATTGCATTTTCTGCATGATTCATCTCTGATCGAGGTCAGAAGTCACACGTCTGTGACCCACCTGAGTGGGGAGGTGGGCGGCACTTGGCATGGTTAGTTTCCTAGCAACAGGCGCACTGTAGCTGTGTTCCACTCACAGGCGTTTCAACAGTGTTACTGCAGGAACAAACACACAACGATGGTCTGTACAGTTACTATTTAATAATAAATAGTAATATTACACATTTGCTCGTGGTGATGATATAAATGAGTTCTACTTTTCACAACATTCTCTACTCTGGCTTCTCTTATAAAACAGCATCTTAATCATAGTGAAACCTACACACACTTCCCAACAACACTGTTGTTTAATTTGAAACACGCTGAAGATCCGCGGACAGGCTGTCGATTGATACACCATTTCCTTGTAAAAGTAGTGTATGCGATGTGGTGAGGTTTCTCCAGTCACATACATTAAAAAAAACAGCATCTGGTCTCTTCCTGCTTTACACGTTCTTTAGTTTTGGCAGGCTTGCCTATAAGCGGCTTTGCAGAACACTTATTTTCTAGGTTTATTTCCCATAATGCTTTGCATGGACGTGACTCTGTTCTAAATGGAAAACTAGTTCACTCTGAATGCTGCACAATGTTCAGTGAACACAGGCTATTATTAATGATAACCATTTCAAACGGTAGAATGGCACATTTTGATCACATGACCTCATTGTGCTCCAATTTTGCATTTCAGTCCAATTTTGTGTATAAATGTCTAAACTTTTCTAACTTTCTGGTAACCTTGCAAACGTTTGGTGCATGATACAGTGGGATACTGGTGATGCACATATAATGCATTATACATACAATACTCTTTTATTATACTCTTTTAATGGCCAAAGCATCAGAGGTTACACATCACTTCTCTGTTACTCAGTCACAATAAAACTTAAAGCTTGATTATGTGATCTGTTATGTGAACTGTTTGCATATTTCAGCACCAACTTCGTCTCTCTCTCTCTCTGTCAGTCTCTCTGTTTTTAAGCAGAAAGCAGTTTCTCTGCTCTTGTCATGATGTGTAGCATGAGCGCTTAAGCAGGATTTACTGCCGACCCCAGACGCCATTAGAGCAGATTCACTGACAGCTCAGTCTGTGATGTGCCTTTCCACCACTGCGCAGCGTGTGTTCAGATAAACGTATGACACCCGTCCTGACAGCCAGAGAAGACACGGTTTTACATATTTACATGCTGCAGAACTGCGCTTTGAAGTAGACAGAGAGAGAGACGGACAGACAGACGGTTGGGGTGTTGGCAGTTTACTGAAAATATTTTGGATGGCTCAGTAAAATCCCTCATAGTGACACCCTGCATACAGATCCAATTATAGACGGGAACTATAGGATTCATATGTCACAAGCTGTTTTTAACTGGCCCGCTGCATAGAGGCACTCCGGGTTTCTAACTGGGAATGATTGTGCAGCAGCTATCAAACAGAATAATTGTGTAACTAGTGTCGCCCGGTCTACCGATACAAGAACAGTCCAGTGATACCCTGCTGTTAAACGGTGCTATTTCACATTAAATGAGTGCAGATACTGTACTGAATACAGAGCTGTGTTTCCTGTTCTCCATCAATGTCAGGCCAGTGTGTGTCACACACACAAACGTTCTTCTCATACGCGCTGCAGCTTAACAGTGACGTAACGTGAGTTGTGGCGACAAATGGAAGCGCTTGTGCAGATGTGTGACTGTTACTGACGTAACTGACTGTTAGGGCAAGCACATGGACAAAACCTGTCTGTTAAAGATGTTTAAAATGAAGATGGATTTAAAGAGTGAATGTAGCTATATGACTGATAACATTAACCTACACGATTCTCATGCCTTAACAAGTCAAATGTTAAGCTTACCAGCTGTGAGATTATTCTGTATCTGGTGACACTTTACAATAAAGTTGAGTTTTTAACATTAGTTAACTAACAACAAACAATATTTCTACAGCATTTATACATCTTAGTTAATGTTATCATCTTTATTTACTAATACATTTTTAAATCTGTTAGCATTTGTTAATGCACAAAGAACTGATGGGAACAGACAATGAACGAAAACAACTCATTAACAAAGGTTAATAAATGCTGTAAAATATATTGCTCATTGTTCTTGTTTTCTAATGCATTAATGGTAATAAATGGAACCTTATAAGTTTAGGCCGTTTATGTTCTTGTAGAACACTATGAAATATGTAGGCCAGACTGTGTGCTACTGTGCACCATAGTCCTGCATGGTAGCATGTCATTTTTATTTTTTTAATAAAGAGGAGGAATTGATCAGAAAGCGGGAACATGCAAGAACATGCAGGTGAGAGTTTTTTAAATTAACTTAAATTTTGTTTGTGTGGTGCTTTTTACAGTCACGCCGTTTCATTGTTTACGCGCAATGAAAATTTCGATTGTTTTATTGTGTGATTTTTATTGTTCATTATAAGATGTAGATTAGTAAAATGTAGAGAAAAATAATTTTAGTCTTTAGGACTGTAATTAGATCATTATGTTGAAAACAATATTAGCAATTTACAAAACCCTAAATCAAGCCAACAGGACAATTAATTAACAAGTTTAAGAAAAAAAGAATTTACATTCCATGTGTCCAATCACCGACCAATACTCCTTTTGTTTTTCTTTTTTGCCATGGTATCAATTCACTATTTATATAGAGATATTCAGTTTGATTGAATATTGAGTAGCTATTAATATTTCATTACAAATTTGCAGACATAATCCATATTTAAATATAAATGCTGGTAACTGAAAGCTTTCTACTGTCACACCCCTGTTGGACTGTCTGTTTGGTTTCGCCCTCTTGTCTGCCCATATTTGGTTTTGCTGTTCTTGTTTAGTTTATTCACCAGCACCTGTTTTGATTAGTATCTTTTATAAGTTGTTTTCAGTTCTGTGTCTCTTGTTCTGGTATTAATGTTACGTTTGGTCTCCGTTTGTTCCTGCCTATCCATGCCTTGTTTACCTGTCCTGTGGATTGTATATATTAAATACTTCTGAGTGAATTTTGCGTCATATGGCTCCTTCTATTCACGGGCACGCGTGACATCTACATAGCTGTATAAAACTCATTTACAGTAACAATAGATCCACACAGGATGAGTACAGATCATATTAAGTAAAATATGCACATTAAGATTCTTTTCAGGGATTTCCCGAATCTATTTTGTTTCGTTACATTTTTAATAATTATAATAATTGTTATAATAAAGTTGTTTATAATGAAAGAATCATTTTTTGCCCAGCCTTATTAGACAGCTAGAGTACTGAATGCTACATTAAACTAGCACATATAATGTGCTACTTCTAACCTAGAAGTTCACGAAGACGATGAATAAACAGAAGAACAGAAGTCTTTGCTCTAAGTTGCTGCTAAAGTTCAAACCCTTATTGTGTGAAACTGTGGTGAGTGTTTTAGTGAGTGTGTGTGTGATACTGTGACATTCACACTCAATAAGTCAATGATTTCTGATCAGTAATATGATTGCTGTGTCT
>JAZGTK010021199.1:0-10711 GCA_036877625.1 Ambastaia sidthimunki
AAAAGATATTTGTCCAACCACATGAGTTTATTGTGGAGTTTACAGAGATGCAGTACACAGGGCAAAAGCGAGGAGGGACAAAATGGATAAATTTAGGGGGGAGACTGGGGCGGGTTATGACAAACTGTGATGAATGACCAGAACACTCACAAACATTCTAAACAAAGGGAGTGTGTGAGCGAGGGTGAGAGTGTGTGTAAGCCAGCTATGGACAGCTCCTGTCAAAAGAAGCCATTTTATTTATTTATGGTTGGTGTGCTTAAGAGATGGTCAAGGTCAGGCTATGTGTCTGCTCTCCTGTTTTTGTTTTGCGAGCTGGATCAATTTACGAAATATGTCTGTTAACAATTCTACTGACATCCCAGCAGTGTTTCACCATGGTAACCACCGCTATAGTTGCTTTGATACTGGATAGAGAGGTCTTTTTTGACAAGACCTTCACTACTTCACATATTTACACATCGATAAAGAATCTATTCTTTATTTGTTGTACCCAAAAGGATGCTTCAACATGTTTCCTTGTACAGGTCTCAGTGAAGGATGTCATTCCTCCCAATGTGGATTGTAGATGTAATCCCACAGAAGATTGAACTCCATCGATCTATATAGAACTGGATGGAGAGGCAGTATATGGCTTTGGGAGTCTCATTGTGAACATCATGTCAAGAGTGTCCCATGAAAAGCATCACCTGTCTCGCTTCAGCAACTTCTTGCAGCTGCACTGTACTGCACTCTAGGAATCAAATGTTTTACACCACTGTTTAGGTAATCTACATCTGCTACTGAATCACACTAACATATGTGAATTTCACTTAAAGGGGAGACTAGTGGTTACACTATTTAGTTAATTTAAGTTAATTGTAAGTTAATTTGACATATGTACATACCTTAAACTACCAGCAAGAGACAAAAAAACACTACAATGAACACACAGAAGAACAGAATTTACATAAAACAGAGTTTGCATATAATAATTTAAATTTAAAATAGGAGTTTTTAGTTGGTTTGTGTCATGTTTTAATTTTAGAGGAGAGTAGAAAACAGTAACAGACATGGAAAGACAGGGAAAGGGGATCGGGAAATGTCACAAACCAGAATAAACTTGCATTGCCCTTATGCACAGCTCAGTGTCGTGTCTGTGCAAAAACCACTAGACCACAGCTCTGACCAGCCTGTGATAACCTTTAATTCCCTAGAGCTGGTTCTAAGATAGATACTGTGTCATATTCTGTGGTATTTCTTTGCTGACCTAATGTAATGAAGAGAAAAATTTACTAAATCTATTTAATTTCATAAATTAGCGTAGCCAGCAGGGTTGGGTGGTGCTGTACAGAATGCATCACATAACTTCATAAACTCTTCTTCCCACAGTGACTTTTTTCCTTCTTACAGCCACTGTTAAATTAAAACCAGAGACCACAGTCCCTCTCAAGAACAATTTTTTTAGCCTCTCTGTTAAACACAATAAACAAAAAAAGAAACATACCCAAAGAACAAACTCACATCTGAGACTCATGAAGCTGGGTTTTACATAGGTCACTTTCAGTGTTTCCCTCAATTGAACTTTTCTGAGAACTTTGAGATGAGTAGTGAGGGGCACTGTGAAGTCACAATTTACTCGGAATACAAGCTTTAAAAATGAGAGCAGTCTTTTGTTAAGTAGAAGCATATATGATGGTACAATTAGTCATATATTAAATACCTTGTGCAGCTATTCTGGGTGAGCTAAATAATTGTTGAAGTACGAAGCATTTTGTAGTAGCGGTTGCAATGCGATTCAACTTTTTATTTTCCTCACCATTAGTGTACTGTGCATACCCAAGGTATCTTAAAGAATAACATGAAATTACCATAGTAAATGTCCCATAATTCTATGGTAGTTTTTGTAGTGTTTTCACCTGTCCCAGGATATATCTCTTTAAAATTACCAGGAGTACACTGCAATCAATCCAAACACAGGGATGTATAATATCAATGTCAAAAGATCTGACTTGTGTTCATATACTTTCTTGTTTCTGTTCATGTGTTGGTTCATTTAATCGACAGTGAACAGTCTTTCTTCTGTTCTGCTCTCTCTTCTTCTAGGGTTCACAGGCTTGTACATCTTTAATTATGGATCAGATTCTTTTGCCCCTGTTTTAGAGTGACTCCAGACCAGCTTCATTCAAGACATCCACTTGAAAGTTTGAAAACCTCCAGTGACAGGAATATTAATGTGGCAGCAGTGTCGTATCTGTTTCAGCTCATGCATATTCAATGTCCCTCCAGCTCTCTAAGATTTATGTCAGACTGTGCAGGCATGTGCTTCTCCACCATTTTAGATAATAGCATGCTAAATTGATGTTATCAGGAGGTGTCTCTCTCTTTCTTTGTATCTTTCTCACTTTCAGTGTTTCTAACTTTATCTTTCTTTCTTTTTCCTCACTGCCCAAAATATCCTTGTTACTTGGCCAAAAGTTATTAAGGGAGGCTGCGTCATTTCCTAGTGGACTCCTGTAAAAACACGTTACGAGTTTATTGAGTGACATTCTCTCAGGTAACAGAAGGAAAAAATGTATATCTTGAGAGCAGATTGGGGGCAATCCTATGGATTATCTTTTAATTAAGGATGCTGGAATTGTGTCCACTGTGCTGAGGCAAACGCCCAGCTGCTAATGAAGTTTAAACAGACATACTTTATTTAATTATGGCTAATCGCAAGGGCCCAATGTCCAGCCCTCTTTGATCCAACACTGGCAGGATAATCTTGCTGGCAAATAGCATCTCTCGTTTGTCCTCAGCCCCTTTTTAGATGTTGCTATGGGAGGTCGGAGATTATGTGTGAGTTAATGAACCAGGGTAGATGTGTAACGCAATATCTATTTGTTTGCGTGCTTGTGTTGGACAACTAAAGCAAAATAGTTATGTGTACTAACTAATGTTAGAATTTTATGCTTCATGGGTGTCACATCAGTTATACTTTTAAGATGCTTAAGTGTGTGTTAGCCAATGTGTGTGTTTATATATGTCTTTGTTAAAGTGTAAAGCATAACTTAAAATCATACTTTGTTCTATCTCCTCTTAATATGCACAGACAACTAAGTAAGCCATTCTTAAGTTAATATGGAATGTGTGAAAACAAATATGGAATATGTGAAAACAACTGTCCTTAACTTAATTAAAGTGGTGTAGAAATTAAACCTGTCACCTTAAAAAATGTATATAAATACACTTGATATAAGTACTTGATGTAAAAAAAATGTGACATAGCATAAATTCCATAAGTCATGGTCCTTTAAAGTGTTCGTGTTTCAGGGCACCATTAATCTATACAGTTCATAATCAATTGTTTGCTTAACAACAAGAAAGAAGAGAATATTGTGCCTGCCAACTGCAATTTAACCAACACTCTCTGGTGTCTTTCGTCTGGGGTAACTATGGAGTATAGAGAAGTTTCCCACTCATGCAGTTAAAGTGATACCCTCAAATCACTAAGCATGGGAAAAAGAGCAGAGGAAATACTCCTCTGTGTCACACACACACACATACACACACGCATTTACTATCTAAATGGGTCCATTCCATAGACTTCTATTGTTTTATACACTGCTAGCTATAAACAATAAAACCTAACCCTAACCCACACTTTTACTCTAACAGAAAACAATCTGCTTTTTTATAATAAAAACACTTTATTTTCCATATTTGTATAGCATTTTTACAAATGAGGACGTCCCCAAAGGAGGTTTTGCTCAGATGATGACTTTTGGGTAAACATTTGTCCCCAATATATGGTTAGGTGACCCTCCACACACACACATACACACACTGTTTATCTTTCATTATAAACTCTCAATCAATCTATCATACTTTTTCATCTGCTTCAAGTGCTTTTTAGCCACATTCACTTCAGTTCCTTCACTTATATTTGATCTACAATGTGTTTTCTATGCAGCTTAATTGAGTTAATAGTTCCATATATAAATGATTGAAGACATTACTTTTACAATAAATAAAGTGTTATAAGAAGACAATATATTTTGAAATTATTTTCATTAAATTAACTTTCACAGGACTTCAGTACAGGGGTGATTGTTGGAGTACACATGCAGATAGATGGGTTTGGTTAGCTGTTGCGCCACGCCTCTCTGTTTATGCAGCGTCTCGCGTCATTAAAACATGAAAAAAATTACTTCAAGTAATTTTACAGTAAAATCTCAGAATTATTCACAAGCCACTTAAGACAAAGTAAATGAAATTATGCATTACGTTTTGTGAATAATTGAATATTTTCTTTGCTGAATATGACAGAATGGCTAATTTATTAATGGACAGACACAAAGTCGAGTCAAAACATCTATTCTCAGGGTAAATTGGCATTCAAAAGAATAAGCCCTTGTTAAATAAGTTAAATGATGAGGTCTCCACAGCAGTGCATGCAGCAAACACCAAAGAAGGAGAATTACACAAGCTTCGTTTGCTCGACTTTGCTGGTGCCGTGATCTCAGAGGCCCAGACCGCGCCTCCTTGTGAGATGAAATATTTAACTCCCTGTGTTTATTAACGGCATGATAGACAAAGGGTTTTTTCCCTTTGACTTTTGCATACTGACATTGCGCTCATAATAAACAAACAGAAAGTCTCTTGATCCATAATATATGGCATCCCTCAGTATTGCAAAAGAGCAATATTAAAGAAATGGGGCCAATGGTGCGAGCTCTCATTTGTCAACATCAACATTTCGTCAATAAACACAACAATAGGAAGTCACATTTATGCTACTCAGTTAGAGCCATATTGGCCTGAAAAAATATTTCAACTGTCAAATCAAACAGGCATTTAGCATAACCAAATATCAGTAAAATCACATTTTGCAATACTATTAGGGACACAAATATGGCATCCACAAGGACAGAAATTAAACTTAATTTAGGGAAGACTGCATATAATATTTGTAAAATTTTATTTAAAGCCCTTAAATATATTATTTGCACCTTTTGTCTATTTGTCACTTGTAGTAAAACATATGCACTACCGGTAGGAAAAAGTACACATTGCCTTTGGAATCTGTACAGCGTCTGATTGCCAGACATCTTGCTTACTGTATATAATGCAAATGCGTGATTTAAGTTTAAAAGAAACATTTTAGTTTAGTGTAAAATGAATGAAAGTACTTTAATCGTACTGTTAAGACTAATCAAATTAAAATAAATAATAAAAAACATCCTGGTCCCCAGCTTTTATAAACAGATTTCAACATTACATACATTTTAAGTGTCCTAATCTAGGTCCTAGATCCTAAACTTTTAAAACAACCTGTATCTTTTCCAAACCAATCTGAATTTAGAGTATAATTCATGTGTCCTTATGCGTCTACTCTGAATACATTTTCTTAGAAATACTGTGGCCTAATGAGCCATAGAGGAAGTTATCTGAGAAACACCAGACATAGCATTCATCTTCACGAGAAACGCACACACTCATCCAACATCTTTTGGCAGTGCACTTTAAATTTCCCAAGTCTAGAGATGTCTGCTAACAGACAGAGCTCCACCTCCCAGCCTCTTCTAAACATTTCATCTTCAACGAATCACTGTTGGCCAGAAATGCCCTTACCCTCAGAAGGTCATTTTTTCAGAAGTTGTTAAAGAAACTGATAGAGAGTAAAACTTTTGCACACATCCCAGGTGAAGATAACCACAATAACCCTGCAGGTGACAGTTGTCCCAATTTAAACATATTAAACTAATAATGTTAACAGGCCCAAAACATCAACATGTAACATCAGGCAATATATGTCTTGGCTGAAGCTTTCAGTCGTTTTCCAATCAAAGTTAAGATTTCCCACCTTATGACTTGAACATCTGAGTTTCTATGTTTCCTTTGGGACACATAGGCCTCATCGGAGTTGTGACTCGATAACATCTGCAAATAAGCAATGGCTTTGCCCACATGCTCCAGAGCCGCCAAACCCCCTCAGCCCTCTGTCCTCTCAACACTTTCAACACCTCCTCAACACCCCCTTAATAAACATTCTTTCAAAGGTCTACTGTGAAAATCCACACTCTCACTCTCGCTGTGTTTTATTAAATAGCACACCTTCGGGACTCAGTCTTGTAATCTTTTTGAAGCGTTTGGACATGTAATGTTCTACTCACAAAAACGATAAAAAAAATATATTTTTTTAGTTTTAAACCAATCACAATTCTGGACAAGGCAGAAAAAAGGCATCTGTCTCAGCTGCATCAAATGATTCTAGAGGGGAGTTTTAATACTACATGTGTGGTGGAGGCGCGGTGAACTTTCAACTTTCATTTTACCTTCCTTTACAAAACCTTGAAAAACACTTTTAATAGAGCTAGATTTATGAGATGCTGTAGGATACAGCTGCTCCCCTAAGAGAAGTGGACAACAGGTGTTGGAAACTTGGATTTTATCATTATTTTAAAATAATGGATACTCTCCTGTCCTTTTTAAAATAAGTTCATTGGCTTTAAACCAGTGTCAAATAGCTGACTCTCTTTAGAGATATGGTATGATCCATCATACGTACAAGTTATGCTTGGAGTATTTGTGACTATTTGGCATTATTCTAGCTGACCTGTAAGAAAAATAAATAGATGCCAAAAGATTCCATGCAAAATATTTCTCATCTATGCCTTTTACATTAAAGGAAAAGAAAATTAACACCTTGATGTCTTTCCAAACATCTCTGACTTTCATTCTCCTGTGGAACACAGAAGTTTCCATACAATGAAAATGGAGGGATGAAGAGATTATGGATGTCAAGCTAAATTTTCTGATAAATGTGCATTGAAAACCTTACAGCCTGTCTCCATTTACTTTTATTAAATGGCATGAGAGCAGCTCAGACATTCTTGCTAAACTTCTGATTTCCTGCTCCAAGGAAGAAAGTTATACAGGTTTAAAAAGACTATGAATTAAAAATAATGACAGAATTTCTATTTTTTGATTTAGTATCCTTTAATGACGGAATAAAGTGAAAGAAAGGAAGGTTTCTCATTTTTGGAAAGATACAAGGATGGAGCTGCTTCACTATATCACTTGGCTTTTTCACTGTCTATGGATGTCTGTCTCACTCACTCTTCATTGTCTCTTCATCCGTCTTTCCCTTTGGGAAAATCCAGCGTTTTCTTTTTTCACCACATTCCTGTTGGTGTATGCTGCTTGTCATGAAAATTCTCACGGAACCAAATATGAGAATGTAAGAGAGGGTGGGTAAAAAAAAAATATCACATCCTATCCGACTAAAAGATGTTCTTGATCAGACTAGAGTGAGGGAAAATAAACAAAACTCAAGGAGAGCAGAAGATGAGGGAGGAAAAAGAAAAGTGTTTCCATCACCACTCCAGCTGTTTTCCCAGGGAGGAACTGGACTTAGAATCGACAAATCCTGTGCTTACTGAGGTTTTATTAATGAACCTCATTATCTAGGCCACTCTATGAGTAGTCATTAAACAATGAAAACTGTTTGCTTTACATCTGGAAGACAATTGAAACTCCAGTCTTTGACAATACAGGCCTGTAACACCTGAAACACTTGTTCACCTAGTTGCAATATATATCACTGGATAGAATAACATTCTGTTGTTGGTAACATATTAGGGACTGTATGCTCTAGAGAACTAATGGTACTTAATGAATTAATATGATTCCTTATATGGAATGCAGGAATGTACTTAAAGTGTTTAATGTTAAGTTTTAATGGATTTTTGTCTGAATTTGTGTATCAGGATTTGTATTTTTTTAAACTTTATTTTTCTTGGTAACAATGTAATTTCCATATTTCCATTTATTGTATTTCATGCTTGAAAATAGCATGTAAAACATGTCCTTAAAACATGTTACAATAGTGAAATATTACTAATAAAAAAATGATTAGGTGTGTCCAAACCCGTGATTGGCAGTTTTCATATTGCAGAGTTTGTATGCGCTATTCTTTCTGCCTTGAACAGCAGGTATTGCAGTTTGGCCTTGGCACCAGAACATTGCTTCTTGAGGAACTCATGGAATCATTTGTTTGAGTGTTTGAGAGGTAGAAAAGCCTGGTGTGAACTGTGTTTGAACCCAAACAGTGTAAGACTTCGTGAAGAGGCACTTCGATTTTTCCCTCCCTCACTTTCTCTCTTCAACCATGATCAAAAGTTCAGAACCCTGTATGTTTTGTATTCACAAAGGAGAGAACCTTTAAAACCCTTTGTATTAGAGAATGTTGTCAGCTCACGTTAAAGTCGAGGGAAGGAAGGACAGCTTCACAGTTCACAGAGGCATATGTGTACGTATGTGTGTGGGTATACAATAGTGTAAATTTATCCACCTTGTAGTCTGGACTAGAAAAAAATTTCATAATGGAGGTCACAAAGGAGACGTTGAAAAGGTTAAGACCAAATTAGTCTGGGTCATAAGTCTTCCACTTCCTCAGTAGCAACACCTTCTTATTTTACACCTAATCTTATTTTAGAGGTTGCTGAATAGAACGACCATATTTTACATGTGGTGGTATTTTCTATGGGATCATCATGCTATATTAGACTGTGATTGAGCTAAACATGTGTCCCTGTGGTCTCCAGCTTGGACGGCTGCCCACCTCAGGTTCATTTGTCCCACACTAAATGTTTTGACAACCCTCAAGTGGTTACTGACAGCTTTCCGGCTATTAAGTTATGGAGAATGAACACACAAACTATAACTGAAATTCATCATGCTATATAATCTAACATTAGCATTAAAATTGCATTGACTTCTTTTCAACCAGTAGAAAACAGTTTTCTACTGGTTGTAGAACATAAGCGTTTCTTCTTCTATAGTGTCTCATGTCAGAGAAGTTAAACATTCCTTAGAGATTTCTCTGAAGCCATAAGAGTTTGTGTATAACAAACGATGTTCCTTCCAGGCCCTTCCTTACCTTTAGCTCACTTGCTCAACTCTTGAGTAGCTCTTGTTCATTCAAGACAACTGATTTCTCTCATTGGTCCCTCCTATTTCACCCCCTTATTCTTCATCACTTCACCTATTTCCATCTTCCCTGAGCTGGAATCACAAGCACCCTCTAGCCCTAAAGAGAAGGGCTCAGAGGCGCCCATCTCCCCAGGACTCCACTCCGCTCAAGCACCTCTTTACTCAATGAGCCCAGCTCCCAGCTGGAAGGCCCATTGATGCCCTGTTTTGGGTTGATTATTCCCGTTTTGAAAGGGGAGGAGAGGGGTGGAGTAAATGGGGCCACCCTAAACCCACCCCTGGGTATTGAGCTTGGCCTAGCAGGTGTAAACATCCAGCACTTCTCTCCCCATGAGCGGGCAGTTAAGAACCCCAGGTAGTCATGGAGTATGCCTCAGAGGAATTAAGAAATTAGAGAGAGGAGAGAAAAAAGATGAATGAAGGGATTTAGGATGGGATTTAGGAGGCCGGGAAAGAAGGACAAGGAGGGAATGAGGATAGGGAAAGCAGGCCCAGGTGTTCAGGCTTATTATTTGACCTGATATGTGGTGAGCGAGATAACCTTTTGCATTCAGCGGACCACACATAAACCCACCAAGGCTTTTCTCATGGTCAGGGAGTCACAGTAATAATAGTAGGGGGTTCACCTTTCATTACCTGCACATGCTTGTGCACTGGCCCCAATTTTGTGATGTTGCACAGGCCTTAAATAGAAGCACAGTGCCTATCATGTTTAAGTGTAAGCATGCAAAGATGTTGTGAAGATAATGTTTTAGTTGACAATACTAAAACTGCTGTGGAGAGTGAATGTTTATAAGAAAACAAACAAAAAAATATGTGTAAAGAACCTGAGAAAATAGACAACCATTTAGCATGTACTGGATTAACAATGTAAAAAAATTGCGTTTATCTTCTCTAGCACGCTATCTTCTCTAGCACGCCCATTAAATGCTTTCATTTGCAGGCATCTTAACACTTGTGTTTTATTCATATATTTATTTTTGCTTTTCAAGAAAGACAGGATGAAGCTTCAAATTGTGAGGCTCTCTCTTTCTCTCGCTCTCTCTCTCACTCTTCACGAAGTGTTATTTACTAGCGAGATATCATCCTCTTTTTAATCCTCTTAGCATTGGATTTCAGTTGTACTTACAGCGTTCTGCACCTGCTAAACTGCTGCCTGCTAAAGCTGCATAAACACACACAAAGGTGCATCATAGGCTATACTGACTTTCTGGAATCAAGCATGTATAAAGAGAGAGAGGGCTGCATTTCTAAGATACTTATTTTACAGGGAGTTGGATCACTCAATTCAGTCTAAGGTCTTGTTGAGACTAGCTTGGGATTGGACAAGCAAGTTGAAATTTCTGCATAAATCTGTTGCAAATTGAGCTATTGCAACTTTGTAGTCTGGAGGTAGCCAACATCAAAAGCTTCTTTAACTGTACGATTCAATGCTTAGGCATTAGTTAACTCCTTTGTGGATTTAAAATCTCCTGGAGCAAATATCTGTTTGGTGGATGTGAAAATAAGTCGGATTTTTGCATTTGCATAAATGTTTTTTTTTTCAAGATTGTGTCTAAAATGTTTCAATCACTTACATGTTTTTAAAACTTTTTAAGAAATTTTTTGTGGGTCTGGAAGTTTCAGTCACACACTGAATGAAAAGACCCTCAAAATTTGTTGGATATGCTAAGGTACCCTTGAACTTGTTAGTATGTGAGTTCAAACAAAATACTTATTTTGAAGGCCGGACATCATTCTTGTCAAGGAGCTC
>JAZGTK010021201.1:0-10711 GCA_036877625.1 Ambastaia sidthimunki
AATGTCTGCTTGTAAATCTCAGACTCTAGCAGGTCAGACTGATTATATTCATAGAAATGAATGTGTGTGTTTTAGTTTCAGCTCCAGGAAACAGATGACATGTGTCAGTGTGTTTCTCTGAGAGTCATACAGCTTGATTTTATGAATCA
The DNA here is from genome assembly GCA_036877625.1 of Ambastaia sidthimunki. Classification (NCBI taxonomy): domain Eukaryota; kingdom Metazoa; phylum Chordata; class Actinopteri; order Cypriniformes; family Botiidae; genus Ambastaia; species Ambastaia sidthimunki. The sequence goes on from JAZGTK010021201.1 coordinate 150, forward strand.
CAGATAAAGTTTTGCAGAAGATGGGAGAGATGAGCAGGAGTTTCACAGGCCGTGGCTGAGAGTCTCATGGGATGCTGAGCTGTAAACGCTGTCAGTGATGTGGATGGGCTGAGGCTGTGGATGGAGACAGGGCATGTCAGTAAGAGCTCACGAACACATTCACTGCAGGAACTCTTGAGTGATGGACGGCCGAGCTGTGACGCTGTTCTGTGATCGACTGTCAGTCAACAGAGTTGCTTTACTGAACACGAGTCTCTGTGGATGACGGCTCATACACAGCAGAAAACACGCAAGTAAGATGTCCAGATACATCTGAATTCATCACAGTAAACTCTGCACTGAGTTACTGTCATGTGATATTTATTAATCAGCACACTGTTGCAGAAGCAGGAAGTGTCAGTGCAGGTGAACGGGATCAGCAGAAGACCCGTCGCTCGTAACTTTAAATGTGTTTGTGAGTAACAATGCAACAGTCGTGAGCTGCTTCTCAACATTCATCTGAATGTTTGCATGCTGCTGTCCTGCAAACTCTCAAATATCAGATCTCACAGACCAGAAGGTCAAACTGAACACAATCCATCCAACCCCATATCTGCCTGTCACAGAGTGAGTATATATTGTGACCGCCAAAATGAATAGCTTTAAAAATTCAGTCTGGACATAGAAGTTCTTTCTGACCTCAGAAGTCTGAACTGAATAACACATTAACGCAGGACCGGCTAAATGCAGATTGAAAGGACGTGTGATTAGATTAGAACTGTCCTGTAAATGAATGAATGACTGCTCTCATAGATGAGCAGACTGGAGGAGAGCTGGAGACAGAAGTAATGAATGTTTTAATGAAGTGTTGAGGTTGGGTGCTTTTATGGGGTCTGCTGACGGCAGGGGTTTGATGACAGACAGCCTCACGCATTACATCAGTATCATGTGTGAGAAAGACTGTCTTCATGTTTCATCACGGGTGTGTTCGGTGAGGAGAGCAGCCTGCAGTAGCATCAGACCTTCTCTGACACAACATGATTTTATCATGTTTATTTCAGTCTGATGATCCAATGCACCATTTTTTGGGGTAGAAGGATGAAAATAAACATGATTGATCATGTTTTGAAATTATTAATGGGAAGCATAAATGCCCTGTTCATTGTTTAAAATGTCTTCATGGTGTTAGACTTTAAATGTATCACAAACGTTTAAGTTGTTATAAGTGTTGATATTGAAGTTGGTGATATTGTCAGTGATTGTATCAGAAATGTTCCCTCTTTAAATGCTGAAGATCATCATAAACAGCAGGTCACAGAACAGCCGCTTCACGTTGTTAATGCAGACATGAAGCTTCACTCTCACGTGCTGTGACGCGCTGACAGACTCAAATGCGTTTCCGCAGGGGTTTAAATGCAATCGCATTCAGCTCAGTCATCTCTGCTGCTCTTCACCGTCACTCTTGTTTTGTCTCCCCTGGCGACGGCTGCCTCTCTTTTATTTCCTGTTGGGATTATGGGATGGCGCATTTGCGTGCGGCTGTGAACCGAACGGACGCGCTCGCATGCGACAGTGATTTGCATGCGGAGCATCAGACAGAGCTGTGAGGAATGATTAGAGATAAATAATGCTGACTACAGAGAGAGAGACTGTAGGATTTGATATAATGACAGAAAACACTGAAACTCCATGTGCCAGTCAGAGTGAAACTACCTCCTCTTGTTTTAAGTGAACATTACTGCGGGATGAGTGAAGACTGTAGCGTGGATAAAGAGATTATTGGACACTTTATGTGGATGATGGAGCCGTGAGTGTGATGGTCGCAACAGAAAGCATTAGTGAAGTGTCAGTTCTGAGTGCTGGGTCATGTATGGACAGGAAGCAGCTTTATGAAAAGCTTTATGGCCATTGCTGGAAACTTGTTTGCCACTAAGTGAGTTCTGAAAGTTGAGATCATGTTTGTGTATCTTATTTTAGTATATGGAGATGATGTGGGGAATGTTGATTAGAAAATGTTGCAAGCCAGATTTGACACTGCTCCTATAAATAATGTTTAACACCTTATAATAGCTTTACATCTTGTATGAGTATTCATACAGCAGTGTGCAGAGGTCTGTGTTTGTGTGAGTACAGTAATGTTTGTACATCTCTCTAAAGAGAGCAAACAGATACTGAGTCAACATCTCCAGTTTACAAAACACACACACACACATCATGACTTATTTATAATGATTCATGTTAATGTTATGTATTTCATTTATTTGTGTTTGTTTATGAACGATAAGTGACTACCCTTGAAAGATGTTTAGTGTGTTTCAGAGAGCTGGTGACACACAGTAAGAGTCTGTTGAAGAATACACTGATAGTGACTTACTGATGTTCACAGACATGTTGTTTCTGGAAGATGCCGTTGCTTCAGGCAGAAAAGCTTGTACTTCAGAGAGCTTTTAATGGTTTTGACTTCACTTGGTGAGTGAATCTCTATGTAAATGTAAAGTGAGGCCCGGCTGTCCTCAGAACTGATTGCAAGGAGACGGTGAAAAGATTGAATTCTAGAGCTAGTTAGTCATTATCCTGACACACACAGAGAAAGTGTCTCGCTCAGCCCCTCGGGTAAAGCTGAAGAGAATGAAGATATTTTAGAGAGTGAGAGGAAAACTGTGATGCATCAGCTGGATTAACTAGTGATTAATCTGAAAATGTTCTCCTGTAGTCTCTCACTCTAATGTCTGAGTGTCTGTTTGTTTATTTGTCAGATATGACAGGAATCTGAAAAGGACAGTGTTCTCTTCAGAAATGACTTTGACTTCTGTGGAAGCACCAATACAGCGTTTGTCATGTTTCTCTCAGTGACGCTCGTAATGAACTGAGAGAACAGCTTCAGTCCAGCTTCTCCAGGATCTGTATGATGCTGTGTTGTGCTCTCCTGTGGGACAGATGTTCAGACTTTAATTGGCCTCTGATCTCCTGTGCCTATCTAGAGGACATGAGGTACTCACTACAAAACAGAAAGCACCGGGTGTTTTCACAACAGTCTTTCAAAAGAACCAAACTGAAGTGTTCCAGATGTGAACCAGTTTACTTCACAATCAGAACTCACAATCTTCAGCTAGTTTAAAGGCTAGTTTATTACAAGCCTTTTTTTTTTTACAGAAAGTTTGAATTACTGAATTAACCAAAACTGCTTTGGGTTGTTCAGAATTCATTTCAAGTGTTTACATTTAATGCAGTAATCTGACCCTTGACCCACGTGTGACAGCAGCTGACAGAAGTTAGTCATGAGTTCTTTCAGAAACATACAGCAAATCTGGAGCTGTTGAATTAAATCTTCAAGGATATTCAAGTCATTTTGTTTGAATTGCAAAAACAGGTTTGAAACTACGCTTTTAAAAACATGTAGAAAGAAACCGGGTTCAAAGCTTGACCCTGACAGTGTATTCATACAGTACACAACAGCCATATACAGTATATATTTATATATATACTGTATACTGTACATATACATGCAGACATGTTCTGAGTGTGTCTGCTAATGGTCCTCAGCATTAGAGAAGTTCTCCTGCAGCATAAGAAACATCATCATTTCATCTTCTGTGGTGAGAGGCAGGAGACCAGACAAAACTGGGTCAACAGGCATCTCTGATTCTGAGATATATAGCCCAGTTCTGAGGTGATATAACAGCAAACATCTCATCTTGATCTGATGATCTAGAGTGAGCCACACAAGCAACATAAATGAAGACAGACTTATCTGACATGACCTCAACTGAGATGATTGGACCAGAGCTGATCACAGTACTGTTACTACACTTATCAGTGCTTCACTAAAACCAGCAGGGAGAAGATACACACGTTTCTACCATGACTGGAGCTTAGAGAAGATAGTGTGCTGGATTAATCAGGCTGATGTGTGATAGTCTGTGAGTTCTTTATCCTGTGTCCCTCAACTGGTACCTCATGCCGCTTGCAGCGACAGGGTCATGGGTTGGAGTCCAGGGTAAATGCACGTGTAAAAGTCGTGGGTTACTCACGTAATGAGTGCCACTCGTCCTGGCGAATGGTCTTGGTGATGTTGTAGGACAGGTTCTTGGGGATTGATGCTGAGGAGTAGTGATATTTGATGTACGAGCATCTTGCAATCCATCCTGCAGGAGAAAAACAGTTTCTAATGATTCTCTGAGATTCTCTGTTCTTTTCTTCTTCTCCTATTTTTAAACTTTTATAGAGGACATCTCGTTTTTATTATCACAGAATTCAGCAGCATGAGACCTGCACACAGATTTCCTTTCAGACAGGAAGTCAAAGTCACAACACATCATTTCCTGTTGATTATAAGCAGAGGAATGCAGCCTGTTTTCATTCTGCCCCTGCGTTTCGCTGCTCCTCCAGCAGCTGCAGTCTTGTGTCAGCAGTAAAGATTCAGAAGATGAATCATCATGAGATGAAAACACTGCACATTCATTACTGAAGACATTCACTCAATATAAATATTGACCATAGATCTCTGTTCACGAATGTCTTTTCTGCTTCAGTTGGACCTTTTGTACAAAGAGGTTAATATTTCATAACATTTCATAACATTTCATTCATGATCTGGACATTTAATGTAAAGTTCTTTGCTTTAGGAATTGAATGTTAAAAGTAATTGTGTAAATTGTGATGGCACACAGTAATGTTTTAAAAGACATTTCTTATGTCATTGACTGTATGTTGTTCAAACACTAGCTGAATTCACAGACTGTGTTGTTTGCTCTAAAACTCTGTGCTTGTCTCTGGTTGTACAGTCATATAAGACGGATCATTTTTCCTCTGTGATTCCCAGCGGATCAGATCGGCCGCTGGGTGTAAACAGAAACCATCCTTCTTCCAGACTGACCAGACAGCAGAGTTCCTGTGTGTGGATTTTAAACATGCCCAGAACGGCTACAGGCCTCCCAAGCTGAAAGCACCTGTAAAATGTCACTTAGACTCAAATACAAGAGCTACAGCCATTAACTCCATATAAGAGGTGGAGGTGAAAGATCATTTTATTCCACTGGGGAGATTTTAATATCAGTATGTGCAGTTCACTGCTGTTACATTTGCATGTTTAATTGAATATAAATCAGTGTTTTATAAAATCATTACGCTGTGGTGGTGCAGAAATGACTCACATAATCATGAATTTTGTGTGTGGGGTAGAGTCTGTTTGAGATTCAGATGCATGAACGCATGTGTGACGTTATATTCAGTTGTGCTGGAGCAACAGCTTGTTAATGTTCAGCTTGTTTTATAGCTGTGTTTCACTGGAAGGGTTTTTGTGTGACGCAGTCCACTGCTTGTGCAGTTGTGCTTCTGTAGACAAAGAGCTTCTCACATGCAAAACCAGGTGCAAATATGTCTGTTCTTGTGTTTATTTCTCCAGCTGTTGTATATGGTTGTTACGGGCATGTGTAGCAGCCAGATGGACACGTGTACGTCTCAGTTCATGATCTGGCCTCATTATCTGGTGACCTACATCCCTCTGGAACCCAAGGCCTGCTGGATTAGCGGGTGAGAGCTGTCAGTGAGTGTGTGGGTTGGGGGTGGATGATGGTTTTGTATTGTCTTCATAACTACAGCACAGCTCAACAGAGACGAGTTTGACACTGCAGGGAAATGTTTAGCTGCTCATACACAGCTGTACTCTTAATATTTATCTCTGGCAGTAGAAGATTCCTCAGAAAACACAGTCCAGTTTGCTGATGTGATGTTACATTTGTTTTGCTGTGGCTGGATCGCACGTTTACACTCCGTATCACAGTGTGTTTGAAGAGTGACAGACGTTTGGGGTCAGTCTGTATATGACAGTCCTGCTGTTGAGTATAAGACAGATAAACCCTGAACTGCTGTGTGATTTACACCATCCTGCAGCAGATAAATAAACAGCCATTCTCATCAGTCTTCAAACAGATAAAACATCTTTATGTAGAAGCTGAATTCTTCTTGGAAATTTGGTTGTAAGGTATTAATTTTTAGAAGTAGACTACAAGCTTGTTTATCCAGTTTATCATCACTTCTTCAAGTTAATTCTCAGTCTTTTGACAAGATGTCGGCGTGTCGGGTGTGTTTGTCTCGGCCGGTTTGTGTGTCTTGAAGGGTGAGATGATTAAAAAGCATTATCATGATCTGAAGTGTGGCAGATATTACTGACTGATACTGTCTGATACAGAGAGATGATTAATTACAGGCTGTCAGCACTCGTCCTTCATTCTGTCAGGAGAAAAGCTCTCGTCTCGCTGAAAGAAATGCTGTTTGTTTTGAAGTCTTTATAGCCGGGGGCTTCAGCAAACAGCAGTGATGTACATTAATCGAGTTATTTCAGTCTGGGGCGTCCCTGCTGACTGCCTGAGAGAAATACCTCACTTTGGGCCATCTAACTACCCGTCTCTCACTACCCATGACTGCTAACTTACTCTGAAACTAACACTAAAAGAGTCTCTTGGGGTGTTTAATCAAATAGATCATTCAGTGAACTAGTTACCAAAAGCAAATGTTTTTCGTTTATTAGTTTATTTTGTTAATCTTTTAGTTTTGTTATATTTTAACTTGAAACATGGTTTCTATTAGGATTTCAGTAAAACACGTTCTGTTGTTAAATGTGATGTAAATTAAATTAGGATTTGATGATATTTAGTTGGATATTTACTTTCTAAAAATAAGGCACAAATTAACTTTCCTATAAAACATTTTTCCATTTTAAGGAATGAAAGCATTTTTATTATTTTCTGTGTTTATCTGTTATAGACAGAGTTAATGTTTTATCCCATCATGGAGAACAGCAGATCTTCACAGTTGTATGGGGTTGTGATGAGATGGGGTTGATGGGAGGTGTGTGTCATCTTCATTCACCATCTGCTGTGACTGTTTCTTTCTGTACTGTACAGTTACTACCACTCTCTCACTCCATTTATACACTTCACACATGAACATCTCTTTGAATGGGAGAAAGATGCTCTGAAGGATGTAGTTACAGCATCTACTAGACCATTATGGGCTAACATTGCTATGCTAACTAACCAAACCTCAGTTTAGAACATATGAAAGTATGCATGCTTTTCTTTGAGACTGCAGTGGCACTTGGAATCTGAAGTATATACTAGGGTTTGTAGTGAAATGATGATGAGTTTTGGACAGGTGGTAAAATCTTCTGTGATTATGGCAACTTGCAGGGAAAGATACGTGAGTATCAGGTGGCCATTCCTGTCACGTAAAGCTCTTGACAGAAGTGAAATGAGTGGAGAAAAATCAATGCCTTCATCCATCAGAGAACATCATCAAAACTTTGACCAGCTCTGAGGTCCGTCCTCTCAAACACACGGATAATTGTGTCCCCTGATTTCATAGCTCAAGCAAACACAGTGTCAGGTTTTAATATTGTTAATCAACACTGTAACATTATTAGCAGACCGGGAACTTGTGGGCTTTAATGTCCAACAGCTGATCGGTCAAATAAAAAGAAGCTACTTGTAGTCAACAGTCATCATGTGCCACAGTTTATGCCATAACACCAGTGACCGTCCATTACATATATCCTGAGAGACAGGCAGTGATGATCTGTGATTGGTGATAATTATGAGTAACAGTGTCCTCACAGCACACCAGAGATTTCTAATGTGTTTGTGTTTTGAGTGCCTTCACAAAATGCATTTGATGAAAGCAAAACACACAATCAGACTAATTGAGCTGAGTGCTGGTAATGTGTCAGTCCAGTGCTGAGCCTCTGCATTTCTGCAGACCGGATAGAAGCTCCGGCCGGTGAGTGTGCTGGCCACGACCTCAGCCTGCTGATCTCATCTGTGCTTGATTTTCTACAGGTTCTGCCCACACTTTTCTCTTCACAAAACAAAGGTTTGTTTTTGCAGGCTGGCTTTTCTTGATTGAATTTAATTAACACTGCACTGAACACTGTCTGCACTTGTTAGTGTCTGTTCCACTCAGTTTTACAGCTCTACTGTAATGAAACCCTGAAGATTGGTGCCGATACACGTGGTTGTGTTTGCGCAGCGAGAGAGAGAGAGAGAGAGAGAGAGAGAGAGTCAGAAGCATTATGGAGGTCTCAGAGGAAAAGTAATTACCCAGAGGGCATCATGCAGTCTGAGAGTGACACACACAGCAGCTCCTCCTCACACCAGAGAGAACTTCACTCTGACAACTTCTCCACCATCTCCTGAAATCCCTCACACTGCTCTCTCTCCCTGATTTCACAGATGATGGTGGAGCCGAGCTGCTGCTTTATCAGTGAGCTGCAGGAATGTGTGTGTCTGTCTGTGTGTGTGTGTGTATGTGTGTGTTTAAATAATAAGTTTGGGATTCCAAAATTCTTTCTTCAGTGTAAGTCTGTGGGATTCTGTCGCCTGTTTTACTGTCGCCTGGGTGATCATTGTAAATCTGATTACCAGATTTACACGATTTATTCATGAGTGATGGTGGAAGTTTAACACACACACACCTGTGTTTTTCTGTCTTATTTTACAAATACCAAAGCAATTAGAAATCAAGAATGAAAAGTAACACACTTGTTTCACAGAGCAGAATAACATTCATCAGCTGGTGTCTTCACGTTGCCACGACAACAGAGGCGAGAGAATCATTCCAGTGATGTTGAAGAGTGATGTCACACAGTCTTATCAGCCTGTCTCAGAGAGAGAACAATCAACAGCCTCTATCCATCACTCAGAGAAACACCTCAACCCTCACCCGAGAGAGAGAGAGACAGCTGCACCGTTTCTCTGACATAATTCCTGCCTTGTCTGCTTTCTGAAAGCTCTCCATTCAGCCCGGCAGCTGGGATGGATGTGGTTCTGTCTCCTAGAGCTTCTAACAAGCGTCTCGTCTTTTTGCAGGTCTGAATGGAACAGTGATTGGTGGACTGGCTGCAGTCCGGCCTCTGATGAAGCAGTGATCACACCAGAGGATGAGAAGAAGACATGATGAGACATCAGAGATCAGCTCTGACTTCCAGCTCTGCAGCTCAATCAAAGCTATTGACACTCATAACAGGAAGAAGTCATGAGGTTAAAATGAGGTTTTGAACTTTTAGGATGTTGTAAAAGTAATTCATGCTAATCATTCTTATCTACAGCTTACGTTTAAATCATATCTGAACATCTGACAGATGCTTTTATCCCAAACATTCCCGCAGGCAGCCGATCAGAAACAAACAGATCTTCAGCGCTTTTGAGACACTAACTGTGTGCCAGAATATAAACTGGGCTGAGAGACAAATGGAGTGAAAGACCTGCTGACTAACAGCCCCTCTGATCTGTTCTTCATCCACTTCTGTTGCGTTGAGCAGCTTCAATCATCTGACCAGAGAAGAAAGCTGTTTCAAACTTAATGATGCTCTTTAGAAAACGCTTCATTTCAGCCAAATTCTGAGAACATCAGCGGGTTGATTGAGCAGAGATGTGCTGGCCAGAAATCTGCCAGCACAGTAGCCATTAACTCGATTTCACTGAGTGCTCATATCAACTCTGTCATGTCCTAAATGCTCACCTGCATGTGTTATTCCAAGCCAGAGAAACTCTCCACACTAATGAGGGTCTAAAGTCATCTCTCAATCTGGAGATGAGGAGCTCCGTCAAGACGTGTTCTGCTGTACGGATATTTGATGGCAATGAAATGCGTAACGGCAAATGAAAAGAGTTTATTGGATCTCTCATTTATTTAAATATCATTTAAAACCTCCAGGATTTAAAAATGATCAAACACTTTCACTTAAAGACTTTTCACTGAGTCACACCCAGTTTGTGTGACATCATGTGGTTTGAAATAAAGTCATTGTAAGCAGAAATGAAAGCAACAGCTGCTTCTGTGAGCTGAGCCGGTATCGTGATCAGCTCTGTCTCTGTGTGTGTGTCACAGCGTGTCTTCATCAGTTCTGATGGGGGTCCCGCGGGAGGCAGGCAGATGGTGGACAGTGAGATCTTTCTGCATGATCTCATACTCACACTCAGATACTTCTCTCCAGATGCCGTAAGTGTTCCCATCATTTTCTAGATCACTCCAGCTTTAGTGTGTCTGGACTCCAGTAGCAGAATCCAGTTTCTCTGTGAGAGGGGCTGTGATGAGACGGATACTCTCTCTCTCTCTCTCTCTCTCTCTCTCTCTCAAGGTTAACACAGAGCTGGTGCTGAATATCACAGTATCAGTCCATCAGTGCACATGAACACAATACAGTCAGTCAGAGAGCAGATTTATCACGACACACAACACTGCTGCTACACACACACACACACACACACACTCTCACACACACTCTCACACACACACACACACACACACTCTCACACACACTCTCACACACACTCTCACACACACTCACACACACACATGCGGTTCCAGCTGAAGTTACTATCATCAAAAGCACAGTTTGTGTTCTTATCTCAGAGGCCATTTTGTGCTGGTCCTTGCACAGACATGCAGACAGGTCTCAGTGTGTGTGTGTGAGTGTGTGTGTGTTAGTGTGTGTGTGTGTGTGTGTGTGTGTGTGTGTGTGTGTGTGTGTGTGTGTGTGTGTGTGTGTGTGTGTGTGTGTGTGTGTGTGTGTGTGTGTGTGTGTG
>JAZGTK010021202.1:0-10711 GCA_036877625.1 Ambastaia sidthimunki
GATAGATAGATAGATAGATAGATAGATAGATAGATAGATAGATAGATAGATAGATAGATAGATAGATAGATAGATAGATAGATAGATAGATAGATAGATCATCAGCCATCATCATCATCATAATCATCATCAGAGATGTTCAGCTGAAATCCTGGAGTTTCTAATTATGAATCTGGCAGCATGATAAAGGAATTGATGCAGATGGTGATCAATGCTAATGCATCTCACTTTACATTCTTACATTCTTTTTTCTAAGGTAGAATTGATTTTTAGTAAAAACAACAGCCACCCCTTTGAAGAATTGAGGATAACATTCAGAATAACTGGTCTTCCTACACTTTCACACTATTTCTACATGTGTATAAAAACTGTGCAAAAGACTTCAGATGTCTGGATGCTAGAATCATGGACTTAAGAGCACATAAAAATGTTTTAAGGATGTTTATATTAGTGTGTTCAGAATGTTATATCAGAGCGTGACTGTTTCACTAAACTTCCACAGGGTGTCACACTTATCAGACTGAATCCATACATGCACTAATAAGTGTGTGTGTGTGTGTGTGTGTGTGTGTGTGTGTGTGTGTGTGTGTGTGTGTGTGTGTGTGTGTGTGTGTGTGTGTGTGTGTGTGTGTGTGTGTGTGTGTGTGTGTGTGTGTGTGTGTGTGTGTGTGTGTGTGTGTGTGGAGCCACAGCGTCACTTGTCGACACAACTCATGACAGTAAATTATATTGCTCAGGTGTTTTTTACTGCACGCTGATAATCATTGTGATTTAAAATTAGGATTTAAAACTAAAACAAGTGAATATTTATTTATTTATGAAATGTGTTATATAGTGTTGCTGTATGCCAGACAGGTTTTATTGTTTACTGCCACATTCACACATTATATTGAAATAGTGGATTCATCTGCAGCATTCATTTTGATTTATGCTTCTGTTGGTTTTCAGTTTGACTTTGGCAAAATTCTGGTCCCAACCTCATTAACTGTCAGAGAACATGTCAGACTAGCAATCAAAGACTAAAGGAATCTTTGGGGATTTTTAAAATGCGTCTGAGACAGACAAATCTTTGCCAAACTCATGTGCACTCAGCTGAACATAATCATTTAAAGCTGCAATCCATGTGTGTTTGAAATCTATCATCCCAGGGTACTTCTATTCAAGATTGTGGTGGCCTATCAAAAGGATGGGGGTTCAGACCTCACTGTTTGATAAAAGCTTACTGCAAGACAAATGTATTTCAAAAGTCTGTGTGCAAGGCTTGAAACAAGCAAACAAGAAATGTTATTTTGATTTGATTATTTTGTTTCTTTAAGTTGCTGTGATTTATTGGCTGTGAAAAACTTGTGTCCAGAGACTGAATTACTGCTGGTTCCTTAGTTCTTAGTGACATCACTATTAAAATAGACTAAAGAGCAAGAGTTTCCATATGCACATACATGTTTATATAAAACATAAAAACAAATGAGAAACCGTGAACATTATGTGGATGATAACTTATTTATTTCTTATTGAAGTATATAGAACATTTATTAAAATCTTTGCCATCTTTCTGACATTTCCATATTTGATTCTCTTATTGTCATACAACAAACATATTAAATGCTTCGATACTGTATATCAGTTAATTTAACATAAGTTAATTACTGTCACAAAGGGTAAAATGATGTATTCTTCACTGAAGTATGGAACTTTAAACAAGAAAGTACAGTATGAGTCAAAGAATAAACTCTTAAACAAACATGACCTCGACTCAACTGACTGTCCAGACACTTCTGATGTATGTCTCTTTATCTGTGTAAACCAACAAAATTCAAATAATATGAAAAGAAATGACCAATGAAAACTGATCTTTACATATTCAACAATAGATGGAGAATCAATGTATTCAGTGATGTGAGACAATGTGAACAGATCACACTGTGAAATCAATCCTTTGCTCTTCATTTAAGCTCTTTACCTCCATTAGTGAGTGAGAGACATTATTCTAACTATGGTAGAATAAAACATTTTTAGGTTCTGAAATAAAGTGCACTCACAAAATCCTGAAACACAAACGCACAACAGTTATCATGCATGACAATGTCAGTGGCAACATTTAAGTGAAGAATAGAAAGATCTACTGAGTTCTCATGACACAGGTACAAACCAAGATGTGTGTGAGATTTCTTCATGGTGAAGTATTGGGATAAAGAAACATAATTTTACACCTTCCAAGAGTGAATTAACAACACTAACCCTGTAGATTTCCCAACGCCAGTCATCCACAACGCAAGTTGCCACTGAACTTTTAGATGTCTTAACACATAGGCATCAGGCTGATGTTGGAGCTAGTGTCACTACACAGATGTTCAGCCAGATGTTGTCACACACATACAGTACAGGAAGAAATGAAACAGAATAGGATGCGACAGGATTTCTCAGACACTTCACTTCAGGTCCCCTCCATCACCCTGAATGGTCTTCTTGATTCGCAGCAACATGGTGGTCTGCCATTGGTCGAGACGGGAGATAGAATCAAACTCCTTCACCTGGAGGAGGAAAATATCACAACCATCATACAACCAGCTCATGAGTACAGTACAGTGAATCCAAACACACATCTGAACACTCAGGCCACACGTTCAAGAATATTTCACAGCAAGCGTCGGCTGCAGGTCAATTATGCTAAAGCTCATCCCAGCTTTACACATTATGAACCGCTTGAAAAGAGTGCTTGTGTTATTTGATACAGTGTGATCAGTGTGACGGGCACTTCTCATTTGACTTACAGCCTCAGTGAAGGCCTCACTGTTCTGCTCCTCATGAGCCTCCAAAAGTTTCTGTACAGAGAACCAATCAGAGTCAACAGCACAAGAGCAGGACACCAGCAACACTTCATACACATCAGTCCTCGTTCAACTTACTTTCAGCAGCTTACATTCCCTCGAGTCACAGAACGCAGGAAACATTCCTTCATACTTCTCAACTGCAAGCTGAGAGAAAACAAGCACACATATCATGAACATCAGATGAGTTGAGACTTACAAGAGAAATACATGTTGACTTTAAAACATCAAGTCAATGGTGCTCCCAACATGATCTGATTTCAAACTACTGACCTTAGCATTTAATTCATCCACTGTGAAGTGACACAGAGCAGCTTTCCAGAAATACTCTTTAGCGTTGTACTTCAGTAGAGGGTTATCCATCGTGCTGCCTGCTACCTGAACAGAGAGACAGCAGAACTGTTTGTACTCAGAGGAACCTTCTAGCCTCCTTCAGTGATGTTTCATTCTCCATTCCCCTGTTCCTGTAATTATTCTGCATCGAGAAGATACGATATCATCCAAAACAACTAACAGTGCTTTTTTACTTCAGAGTCTGGTGTAACTAGCTATGAAATAAATTGTTCACTTTGGAGTTTAAACCTTTAATCTTTATGTTACCAGCTTAGAACTTTACCACACTACTTTACACCTAACCCTCAAATCATCACATATTCTAAACATAAATGTTTTATGTTTATTATTTAATCATCTAACTCAGTCAACATCTGTGGATCTCAGATAAAGATCTTGTGTCACTGCTTTAACACACATGGTAAGAACAGATCAGGTCACCTGCTCAAAGATCTCGATGGCTTTGGGGTGCTGCTCCAGCTGAGCGCTGTACGAGCCCACCTTCAGCAGACACTTATTGGCAGAGCTGAACAGGAAAACACAACAAACTTACTGTGACGCTTTAGACAACCCAAAAGATACCAAAAGAACACAAGCAAATGCAGGATAACAATGATATAAAATCACAGCAGACGATAAAGAGTGAGAAATACAAACCTGTTTGACTCCTCCCCTTTATAATAATCAGCAGCCTGCTCATAATGGGCAATGGCCTGAGACAACAACACAAAGGTTAAAGGTCATGGCAGTTAGACTTACATTCAGCAGCAGTTTGAGGATATTACACTAATGATGTGAAGTGCATCTGTACAGTGTTTACCAGTCAGCATCTATTACATATAGAAAAGCAAACGGCACCTTTTCAATGTCCACTAGCTCAGATTCATATATTTCTGCAACTGTCATGTGATGCTTTGCAGCAATTGTGAACCTTCCCTGTCAATCAAACATGCAAATGAAAGATTAAATGTTACGTAAAATAAACAGTCATATAGTCTACAGACTGTAGACATATATCTATATCTACATACATCTAATCGTGCACAATGTTAATCTTGTAAATTCTTACCATGTCTGTATAAATGTCGATGGCTGCGTTTAAACAGTTGATGGCCTCTGTGTGATACAAAACATCACAGTGAGTAAATAAACGAATCGTCGGGATGTTACCTTCATTCATAACCTCAGCCCTGAAATTGGCCTGCAATTACAAAATAAATAAATCCACCCACAAAAGGATCCACCTGCTGTGAGACATTCCAGTCAAACAGTGCAGCACTGCTGGCAAACGAGAGGATGCTGTTGAAGCTCAGCTTTTAGTTACTGCATGCAACACCCTCACCTTGAGGATCTGCCTTCTTATAAGCATTTCCTGCATCAACAAAGCTGGTTGCAGAGTCCAGTTTGTTCTGCATCTGCATGTGAAGTCTTGCGGCCTGGCAGAACGCATTGCCTGCAGCTACACCAACAAAAACATACAGCATGATGATAATACGCAGGCAAAACACACAAAACAAAGTACTGGAATTACAGTAAATTCACTCAGAATAACTTCACAGACATGAAATAAAATAACTTTGCTGTCAAATTACTTGAGACTAGAATTCAAAATCAGTTTGAGAGTATCTATATATCTGTATAATTTTATGCTCTTTTTTATTTTATATTGTATGCGGTTATGGTAACAGTTCACAAGGTATAAACAGACTATATCTTATTTGCATGCATGCATTACTGTACATGCTGCAGTATTGATGAATGTAAAAGCACTTATCATGCATACCACTCCAGTTTTTGGCCATCTTGAACATGTTGGCAGCTCTGGCATACATTTCACATGCATCTTCTACTTTATGGTTACCCCTGCAAAACACGTCAAAATGCCCTTCATTCTATGGTTTGAGAGCAGCTTCAGTGTAATATATGTAAAGCATTAGATCCATTATGATCGAATGTAAAGCATATATCAATGTAAAGCATCAGCTCGATTATGATGGTTCAATAACTGATCCATTTAATTGCATTAATGCATGTGCAACATGGAAATATTTGACGTTGAACAGTTAGACTCAGAAACGCGTGGATTCGGTATAAAATAATCATATGCACACATGATAAAGAATTTAGATGGCAGAGAAACACAAATAAGGCAAATGTATAAGGCGCTGGATGTCTTTGAATGTCAGATCGTGACCAGCATGAGTTCGATAGCAGCCGTGTTCTCACCCGAACATTCCTCCGAGAAATGAGCCCGATGATTTGACTTTTTTATCCGCCTCAGCCATCAGCTGCATGGCTTCCTTCTCTTTGCCGGAGTTGTCCATGATGGGATGTGTGTTATGCTAGTGGATGTGCTGTTAGGTCTTCGGGAAGGACGCTCTCCTGTCGGGTGATGCTGATGCTGCGGGCCGATGAAGCGCAAACAGCGACATCTTTTGGTTAAAAGATGAATTGCAGCTAAATCTTGTATACATGGGCATAGAAATCGAGAATTTTCAAACACATTATTACGACAGGAATAAATGCAAAATAAGTATATTTTGAACAAAAATTGACAAATCTTTATCATATTTTTATTTCTGCTCTGTAGACATGTAGCATGCATTCCGCGTGCACATTTTTAAATCATTTTATTATTAAATAATTGTTTTGCTTATTATGTATGTGACTTAGCTGTAGCTTTAAAGAAACCGGAAAAGCTGTGGCAAAGTGGCAAAACTTTGCAATATCACTGCCTAGATCATGTCCGGAAGTGGCGTCATCTTGGAGCCAAATTTGAACGCCGGGCTGATGTCACTCCCTAAGGAAGTAAACAATGGCTGCACGTCTGTCAACAAATTTGTTAATATGCTTATTTTCATAAGATATATTCCCAGTACTTTCATAATACTTTCCTCAGAAAGTATTCTAACTTGTAAGGATAACAACTTTATGCAATATGGCAAACTGTCTCACAGCTGTGCAGCAGAACTATATTGTTCAGATTTCTCGGTTTAAATGAGGGTGATCGTGTTTTTATAATAACACAGATCTTACGATCTTATGTATTGAGAAGGTGTAACTGATCGTTCTAGCGATTATAAGTTTGAGTCCGATGCTGGAGGGTGAGAGGAACAGGGATGTAATTCTGGTCAAAGTGTTTGTCATTAGATTTGAGTTTCTAAGATAAAGGCATTTGAACAGAACTCCACAGCACTAACTGATCTTCATGATGTGGTGGAAGAAATGACTGCATGGACTCTTTTTATATACAATCTGTCTTTGAATGAATATTTATGTGATGAGTATCTGTGTGTAATTGCAGTTGTGGTTCTGAAGATTTTTGTTCCATCAGGATGAGATTAAAAACAGACAAGCAGATTTCAGAGCAGAAGCTGAAAAATGCTTCACAGTCCTGTATCAAACTGCTGCTTGCCTTATCATTCCAAAATAAAGAGTATACATACAAAAAATAGAAGATGTATTGCATATGGAAAGTAAGAACTGTAGTAATTGTTATCGTTTGCTGTATTTGTTCATTTTTGATTTATTACTGCTTTTGTCCAGTGTTTACAGGTCACAGTCATTCAGTTACACAGAACAGAAGTTCACCTTTGACCCTCACTGTTGACTGACAGACAATAAAGTATGAAACTTTATAACTTTCAGTCAGAGTTTTTGTATTAAAGACCGTTGAGTGTGAGCTGACGTAGGATGTGGTGGACAGCTGTGTGCACACATGGTTGTGATAGAGACATGGTCACCATCATGGGCATCATTAAAGTGTCCAGTGATGACAGAATGAGACAGTCAGGACGGGTCTACTCCAGTGTGTGTGTGTGCGTGCGTGTGTGTGCGTGTGCGTGTGTGTGTGCGTGTGTTCTCTTAGCTGGCCTTCACTTTACTGTGCTGATCTCATTTTAATAAAGCATACATATGCAATTACAGAGTTTAAAAATATAGTTTTGAAGCACAAAGAGTATTTAGAAAAGGGGAAAATAACATTTATAAAATTATGCATTTCTTACCATTTTAAAGTAATTGCTGCAGTAAGGATTGTATTTTGGTATTATTTTATAAGGTATTATTTAAATACTGGATGTTAAATATTTGGTGTGGGAAATGTAATAAATGTACAACAAATGTTACAATGTATCCATTTAATGTAACAACACCCTTAACATATAAAACCATGATTAAGTAAATATATAGTCATGTAAAAAATACCATTTAAAGAATCTGTAACTGGCTCTGCAGGATTGGATTAGTAATGTTTTGAATCGTCCTCGGTTGAAATGAACTCTGTAGCTGGTGGAATATTTACATAACCTAGTTCTGCAGGTATTTAGTGTCTCAGGAACGCAGTGTGTGAAAAATCATAAATGTCTCCTTTCGTCTCATTTAAAGCTCCACTGACAGCGCTGGTTATATGCAGAGCAGCTGATCGCTGCTGTTTTCTGTGTGCGCTATAAAACAGTTCCTGCGCCGGTGAGTGTCCGTGACTCTGTTCTGTGTGATGAACTGCTATCAGTCATAGTGCCGGTGATTCTTATGTTATGTAATAAAGCGTATTTGCTCTGACCCCAAAACAACAAAAACTGTGACGTGTCTGTGATCAGCTACATTTGTGTGTGTGTTTATTCAGGTAACACTGAGTAAATTCTTCAACCTCTGCTACACAACTGCTCGGCTAAAGCCAACACTTTTATCTCACAGCTCTACTTATTTCTCATTTTAAAAACTCAAAATAATCTTTGCATTGTGACCTTTAGTAACTAAAAGTTTTGGGATTTTAATATCAAAGGAAATATATTGTATCTTAAGACCAAAGTGCACGTGTGTGTGTGTGTGTGTGTGTGTTACTGCAGTCACTGTGGTAAGTGATTCCCTGTCTGATTTCATCATCATTTAAATAAGCTTTACAGTTTTCTAAGATTAAGTCCAAATAACTGAATCTGTGTGGAATTGTTGCAGGGACATCACGGCTGTGACGACAGCTGCTATCATTCTGACAGCTGCTATCATTCTGACAGCTGCTATCATTCTGACAGCTGCTATCATTCTGACAGCTGCTATCATTCTGACAGCTGCTATCATTCTGACAGCTGAGGTGTTGAACAACACTGAGTAGTTTTACAGTGACTGGAACTGGAATTTTCTTTGGCACAGACAGTCTGGGAATCAGTCTAATGTTGATTACAGTATCACATTTGTGATGTCACTTTTGATCAGTATTGATGTTCTTGTAAGAATTGTCTTTCAATTTTAAATGTTACATTGAATTAAACGTTTTGGGTAAAAAAACGATTTGTCATTGCTAATTAATTTAGTGTATATGAGCTGGTTCTCGTTGAGTCATGGACGTTATTTTGATTAATTTTTAGCTTCCCTAGCAAAAACATTTTGTGAAACATCAAAATATTGTGACGTATTTTATGGTTGCATTGAGATCAGTGGTTGGTTTAACTTCTGCAATGGTTTTTTGAGGTGGGTTTTTGGGGCATTATTTTTGAGGCTTTGGGCTGGGTGGGGAGTGGCTGCTCTATTTTTTTTTATTCATTCTTTTTATATGTTTGTTGGCAGCTTCTGATAAAATACAATGAAATATAAAATTCCATTAGACTACAAACAATGCTTTGCTTTATAATACAATAATACTTTCCACAGAGCTGCATCTACAAAAGATGTAATACATTTATAATACATTTATATACATTTAAATATATGGTACAATGGCCCCCAAAACATCCAGACACTTTTACGTTTAAACCCTGAAGTTCTCACTGAAGTCCATGCAGAACACTTTAGTTTTGCTCGAGAAATCTTCTGTTGTCTTGTTCTTTTAAAGTAATGACACTGTGATATTGTGTTGTCTAATGCCATTCGTGTATGAGTGTTTAGTGTCCACAATAAACACTGTTTGTTAGTTCATAAAGGGCTCAAGGGGCAGTATTAAGCAGTATTGTTTTTTGCTCAATAGAGGGCAGCATTGTTTCGTATTTCTCTATTTTACGCTTCATTTGTTAGTGTTAATTGAACATTTCATTGTGTTGTAGTTCACATTAAAAATACTTTCATACAATCTGCAATAACAGTTATTCTTTATAGACACAATGAGCAAGCATCCAAACTCCTGCTGAACAGACTTAATAGTGTCTTAGTTTGCATCAGTGGTAATCCGAACCCTCACCCGTCCTTTTGTCTCTCTAAACACCATCACGTGGAGGCGTCCCAGCCCTTCAGCCGCAGACACCTGCCTCTCGTGCAGACACGCAGCAGAGGAGCTGGACGTGTGTGTTCAGTGGCGATGCAGGAATCAAGTGTCCTCGTGTTGGCTGTCTATTGAGACGTACTTTCCCTCTGCTATTTGAATGATGTTGCTGTGTTTACTCTCCTGCCCGCATTGCGTGTTCTGGGCTTCATCGGGACGTGTGTGTGGCTTGGACACAAAGGAAACTTGTCTTGGTGTGTGTTGCAGTCGCATCAGGTCATTCTCGTGTGATTCACAGCCGAATGTGGCGCTTTGACTTTCGTGCAGAATTCTGGGGAAAAAACTCTTCCTTCCATGTTCAACTGTAAATCATCAGATTGTTTGTTCATATCATCCCTTTAAATCTTTGGCTGCAAGATAATTCTGGGGCAATATTGTACAAATGTAGCGATTCTTAGCTGGTCTGTTAGTTGTTTTGTTCTTCACAGCGATGCCATAGAAGAATCATTTTATATTTTATATCACCACAGAATCACCTTTTTATAGTCTCAACAACATTTTTTCCACTACAAAGAACCTTTTGCATAACCATCCAGCCAGAAATGGTTCTTCTATGGCATTGTGAAGCGTGAAGTGTTGTTAGGGGTGTAAGTACATACTCATGTGCTCATAGTACAGTGTGCTCCAAAAGTTTTGAAGCAGCCGTTGAAGTGCTTGTATGTGGCTTGTATGTCGCTCTTAAGCTGAACAAAGCCTGATGTTATTCAGCATGACCTGGGAATTTACATCTTAAATCTCCAGCTCACACTTTTGAACTTGACTGTATGAAGTGAAAGTGTTTGAGATTAATCAGCTACCATAAAAATCAAGCATAACAATTAGGTTACAGAGTTCAAAAGGTTCTGCAGAAAAGAAAGAGCCGCCTGCAGAATCTAGTGAGGACGATTCATTTGAGAAGATACACGTGAAAGATCAGCCGATGACTCGTGAAGGGCAGCAGGCCAACTATTATCTCCCATCTGAAAGTTTATGCTACACTCACCACAAAGAAACCATGTGTTTAAACACACAGAGGCTGCTGTTTGAGAGACTTAAAATGCTTTAGATCTTTCACTGACAGTTAACGTGAGGTCATAAAGTTCTCAAAACATTGAGCTGAAGGTCTTTAAATAGAGAGCAGATGCAATAATTACAGTGTGAGTGAATGTTTAACAGTAACAGCAGCACATTAAACAGCCGCCAGAGGGGAAATAATTGATCCTGTGCCGTCATCTGAAATCAAACAGAGGTGCATAAGTTTCAGTGTTACAGTCAGTTTCAGAAGACTGGCAGTATAAAAGACACACTGCTAGAAGATAAG
>JAZGTK010021203.1:0-10710 GCA_036877625.1 Ambastaia sidthimunki
GGTATAACACATGAGGAAGTGATTCATTCGGTCTGAACTGAATTAGAGCAGCAGGCTGCATTAGAGGATGTGAGCACCTCCAAACTGTCATCTTGTAATTACCTCTACATGACGTGAATGCAGCATTTATTTTTAGAACAATCTCTTAACTGCAGATCTCCACCCTGAAACATTTACAACTAAAACGTGCAATTTTGTAATGTTAAAAATGTTTAAAGTGTGTTTTATAGTAATGTGCACATAACTATAAACAATTTGTAGGTAAATTTGCTATAGACACAGTTACTTCCTGACTTTCAAAGCCAGCTCAGGCATTTCTGGTGAACTGTCATGTCCTTCTATACTCTGTGCCTTCAAGTTGAATTGATGGTTGAATTGAATTCTGCTGAGGAGGAACATTTAGGGATTAAACAGGGTGATAAGATGTTGTTTTTAGGTACATTCAAAGCTTATAGCGAATTGAGCTAAAAAGTTTAAACGCTTGTCTGTGTGGCACTTACTTTACAAAACATTTTTTTTTTTGTTAATTTTGTATGCATTTTGACCAATGCAGTGAGTTTTAAGTGGGACTATATGTTTGCCTGACCAATGGCAAGGTGGGACTGCTCAGGAAACCTGAAACAATCATTATTTCTGCCATTCTGTTTAGTGACACCGGTGGCACAAAAGTTACACTTCAGCTTTGGGTATGGTGTAGAAAGGTAAAATCACCTGTGTACTGCTTATCTGAGGATCCTGCTACTTCAGCACTGGTGGTTGCAACAGTATCAGCGAGAGCCACAAGGAACATTTGCTCAAGACGTGTGAGGCCGGGCAGGCTGGAGTGCATTAAATGGGAAGACAGCACCTGTGCATGCTCAGGTCCGAAGTATGTGGGGCCATACTGTGACAGGTTAATCACACGTGACTTCTTTTCTGTTTTTTCAGCAGCAAAGCTCACAAAATCGTCAGTGGTAACAGTCTGAACCTGGAACAGATCTGCATACTGATCCTCTGGCGGTTTCTGTGTCTCATGCTCTGCCCCCTTTCCGGCTTTTGCCGCCTCCTCTCCGGGTTTGTAGGAATTGTCCTGGTCTGCGGACAGGAGGGCGTATAGTGGAAGTGGGGGGATTGAATTGATTTCGGTGTAATCCCGGCCACCGTCTCGTCCAGCAACGATAATGTCTTTTGCTGTGCTGCCTGACACACTGATGGTTCGAGAAAGGTGTCTCCTAGCACCACCCTCACCTGCCTCCACATCCCTCACTACAGCAACTTCCCCAGCAATGCACTTGACCAGATGTGCTAAGATAGCCTTGGCCCGCTTGACCCTTCCCAGGTCCATAAGTTCCAACAGCTGGGTCGGATGGTACTGTGGGAGGGTGGGCGACAACGAATGGGCTGCCTCGAACAAACCACCGTCTTGAATTACCGCTGGGGGGCGCAACGCATCGTCAATTCCTGCACTGCCCTCGAACACACTCTTGGATCGCCCTCGACCCTCATTTGACATAGAAACCAAGCGGACTCCAACTACATCTGGCGAGGAGATGCTATTGTCCTCTGAGTCATCTGGCTTCTCATCCTGCCTCCACTGCGCATAAACCTGCATCTCGCAATCCATGCCCACCACCAGGATGCCATCACGCACCCAAGAAAGAGACACTGGCAGGGACGGAGTGGCATCCACAGAAGAGACAAGGTTTACGGACCTCAGCAGTATCCAACGAGAGCGAATGCCCTGCTTTATACTGCCCCCAAGAGGCAGAGTAACCGCCATGCCGTCCTTGACCCCTGTCTGCTCAGTGACAACCCCTGAGATGCGTCCATACATGAGGATATTGGATCCAACCCCAACCGTTAGGATGTGCGACCCATCTTCTTTAGAAAGCCAGTCCAGGTGCACAAAGTGTTTAATATTCGGGCTGTCTTTGGTTACAAGCAGATCCGACTTGCTGTACACAACCAAGTTGCTATCAACGCTAACATGTCGATCCAGCATTTTCGCAGGTTTGCTAAAATCATCGAGGTGAATCGTCTGTTCCAGGACCCACTCTGAGCCACCTGTTGACTCGCACTCGTAGATCGACACAAGCATAGAGAAATCCTGAGTCGCCCTGCCTTCATTCTCAGACATTTGTTTAAATGACACTGCAAGTCGGCCTGTGTAGGAACAGCTGACTGCAACGGGTCGGCCTGCCACAAACACTGAGCTGTCAATGTCCTCATCCTCTTTCAACAGGCTCCAGGGCTCCCAGCGATATGAACGCGTTTCCTCGGGGTACGGTGCTGACAGGTCCATATCCACTGCACAGCGCCAGAATCGGACATGCTCATCAGAACATGTGGTCACAATGAGGTACGGAGCCAAACACACAGGGTAGATGGACGAGGAACTCAAATGACCTTTGAAAACACAAACACCCAAAAATCTTACCAAACATAAGAAAAACACTACATAATAATCACAAACACATCATAACATCCGCAAATATCTTAATTAATTTCACTTCCTATTTCTTGTGTTCAGGCCATGGATTTTTAGTGTTTTATTTTTTCTTTAAAAAAATCATTTTGAGAAGACATAATTTGTTGATATATACGGTTTAAATGTTTACATATATATAAAGTTTATATGACAGTTCCTGTAACTAAAAATAGTCACTTTATAAACCTTTACACAAATAGTGGGATAAATTGAATAACAGTGCAGAGGGGTTCAGTGGGCAGCATTTTAGAGGAGCTAGCAATAGCAACCTAGCTTTGCAATAAGATCCCACCCTCCTTCAGATTGCTCTATAAAGCCACACCTCCTATAGCAAATTAACGCTGTGCATGGAGATACACCGTTTGACAGGCAAGTAGAACATGCTATTCAGACCGAATGCAATGATTGGACAAACATTGGACAAAGATCCTGCACATTCTTCAGAAGATATAAAGAGATTAGATAAAAGAGATTTGCATAAATAGAATGAGTCCACTTTACTTAGTGATTGCTATCAGTATGTGAGAAGACTTTCAACTAGCAAAATGTGCTTCTTGAAAAAATATCGCCTACCCTGATTTTAAATGGGGTAAGCAAATAATGCACAGTTCTATAACAGTTCTATAACAGTAAACATAAAAGAAATCATACCAGCAGAGGGTGTGGCTCTAATAAGCTCCACCCCCAATGGCAGGTCCAGCCGCTGACAGTACACCAGTTTGGAGCTCAGGATGAGTTTGCTGGCAGACTGCAGGTTGGCGGAGGAGGATGAGCGGGGCAGTGGACTATGGCCTGGACTGATGTCAGGAGATGAATCAGCGTTGTTCTGACTCGAGGGAACTGTCAGCTGGTTCTGGAACACATACTCATTTACTGGCTCTTCTACAGGGGTTAGAAAGACAACAAAATACACAACAATTAACACAAATTGAAGATTATTTTACACATTTAAATCTTAACATTTAAGATTTTACATTTCATAAAATAATTGATTTCAGATCACACAAATTCTAATTTCAATATTTTATACACAAAGTGGGCAGACAGACAAATTAATATAGATGGATTTATATAGATAGACAGACAGATTATAGACAGGCAGACAGACAGATTTATATAGATAGACAGACACAGATTCAATTTGTTAAGCCCACAAAAGTAGGGCATTATTTATCATGAGGTCTCTGTAAACTATTTCCATCTCTAGAAGGAAATGAGTTATTAGAGGAAGTATTTCCATTCACGAGGCTCTCTTCAGTTCCCCTCACAAGCACACTGCTGACAGCCCTGTCATGCTTTCACAAATAACCCTCATCATACGCACCCACACACGCTTGCTCAGAACGTAGATGAAGATGCCACATCTGCAACACTGAGTTACAATCCATGTCCTTCTCAATCACCACCAGGAAGAACTTCTCAGAGAAAGGAGGGGGCTGGTACTCTACAAGATCACATTATTAGACGTAAGGTACAAACTGTAGACCGGTAGTAAAAAGTCCAGAGATTAAAAGGAGGGTGTTGTACCATCTACAGTGGGAATGTTAGTGCTGTTGATATCTGGCACGTCTTCATGTGGTTTGTATCCTAGAATAAAATCCTCCTGGAACACGTGGAGCAGCTGTGTGTTCGACCCGCACTGGGAAAACAAACGCACCAAACAATTACCACACAACACAAACAATTATTCATATGTGTTGGTATATTAACACTTCATCAAACATCATTGTCAATTTAGTCACAAAACTGCCCAGTTAAAGCCCCAGCTGTTTTAAGAAGTAGGTGCTTTCACACACGTATCCGTCACCTGGTTAGTAATAACATCCAGCTCTATGATGCAGCCAGGTCGCGCAGTGGACTGCTGACTCACGATGTTGAACACTTCACCCACCAGTTTCTATGAGAAACCAGAGATCAACTATTATATTTACCAAACAAAAAAATCTTATCTTATTATTGGGTTGGTGTATATTTAAGAAGGTCTTACAGAGGTCTCAGGGTCTGACAGCTCGTCTAGCAGTTTGCGGGCGTCCACCACGGCCTGATACAGACGCAAGTTTTTACCATCTGACGCCACAAAGCAGGCGCTTGCTGAGTTACAGTACGTTCCTGATGGAGAAATGCAAAACTTTTGATTATGATGAATACCAACATTATACATGAAACACTGCAATGATAATTCCTAGGGTGTGCTGGGTGGTTGCTGGAGCATTGCTAAAGTGTTATGGGTAACTGTTTTATAGGCCCTCTTGGTTATAATCTCTTGGTTCCTTCTTCTATTGTATTCTATTGTATTAATGAAGGTATCATTAATATCATCTGGTTCAATCAGTGCCAGACAAGTTACACGTCAAAGCTTATTATTTTGAGCCTTAGTACACAAAAATTAACAAATAAACACAAAGATGAACACACAAAGTAACATTAATGTGTTTAAGGGACAATTGCCATGTTTCACTCACCAAGCACTGAGCTAGGGATAAGAGTTGGCAACCAGGCTACATTGGAAAACGCTGAAGTGTGAAGTGAGTTGATTCGAGCTAACTCGGACACGCCCCCTGTGCAGGACAGTGGCCCGATGTGATCAACTCTCCAGAGAATCAGCTCACTGTAGATTGCATTTGGATCGTGGAATGTTCGTGTGGCCACGTTTCGCAGTTGTTTACGTGGGAAGCCTTTTATTGGCCGGACAGGCTGCAGAGCCATGCCCTCATTTTGATCACCATCAATGCTCCCAGGTCCAGAGGGCGGAGTCAACAGCACATTGTGATGTGATGAAGTCAGCAGCAAGGGAAGGACCGTGTGGCAAGCCAAATCATTGAGATGGAAACGGTGTCCACAGTAACGGAATTTGTGCGAAACCGTGAGGACGTTTGAAAAGGCAGACTTCTCTGCAAAGGTGACGGCCCATTGGTTGAGCGATCCGTCCACATGTTTGGACACCATCATGACAGCGGGGCCGATGACGGCAGCTAAAGAATGTCCAAGAGCCCCGAGCCCGGCGGATGCAGATGCGCTCTGAGGAACCCGCTGTTCGCTCCTCTTCTTCTCTAGAGCACTGCAGTTCTCTCTCTCTGTAAACGTGCAGGCATACATCATTATGTTCTTACTCAGGGAGTTAGCATCACCTGTGGGGAACGCCACCGGGATACGAGAGGAGAATGATACCTAAATGAGAGGAGGGAAAACAAAAACTTTTTTTATAGTCAATTAGATTAATAAGTATTGGTCAATCTGCATTTTTTAATGGCCAATACCAACATCTAGAGATTATAGAGTAGCTAATGGCTGATAACGCTGGTCATCTTTACAACTGTAAACCGTCATTCACACAATTGTGCCGTCAAATGGCTCTATATAACTGCTAAACTGTATATTTCACTACTGGCCATTGTAACATACCGGTGTTACTATAGTGAGCATAGAATATTTCATAGAAGAAGCTCATAAGTGCCCAGTCAAACATCACTTGAAACATGAAGTAACATATTAAACCAGAACAGAACTTTAAATAGACACACTATTTTAAGGTAAAAGACTCTTGCCTTTTAAATAACATAAATTGATGAATTTAATTTACAAGGGTCATCTTCTATAACAGCAACACATTTATTCTTTGAAGGCCTGTGTGTATTTTTTTTATTTAGTTTATCCACCTTCTCTCTGACCCTTTATTAAACAGAATTAAAGTATTAACAATGCTTAAAGTATTATAAAGAGACTGTTTTTGCTCCTGTAACTTTAAGACTTCTATATGAAATGACCTCTGTTATGACTGTCTTAGCGAGAAAGTATAGGTGCATTTTATGCAGAAGCGTTTTTTTTCCATCATACTTGCATCGTTCCCTTACAAGGGGTTGGAGCTAAGAAGTAAGGAAAGAGACTGAAAAAAGAAAATAAGGATGTACATATAAGAATTGAGAAGCGCCCAATGACTTTGTGGTTGTGAACCCTGATGATTTCCGCCATTTTAGTAGCTTAGAATCGAAAAATGGTCTGGGTAAACCAGGAAGAAATCTTTGATTTGTAAGCATTAGAATCTGCCTGCATAGTATATGAAACTCTTACTCCAAAAGAGAAGTCCCTGTTTTCTATTATATAACCCCTTTAAAGACTATTGATTACTGATTAGTTGCATACAAAATCACACAGAGAATGTATTACATTGTTTAACTGTTTGTTCTAAAAAAATGTCTGAGGGTTTGTAGCATACATGCATTTACAGAGTTACATCCAAACTTAACCACAAGAAACAATGTTACTACCTATAGCGGGTTGTATAAGAGTGTTATACAAGATGTTATATGAGTGGCCAGTCTCACATTTCTCTGGTATTTTGGTACATTTCAGCTTTACAGATCTAACACAGTGTCGACTTGTGGTTACACATCTCAGTGCACACATAAGGTCATACTAAGGGCATATACTATGCCTTTCTTCATAGTATATAGAAGGTCCAACAAAATAAAGGGACCAACAAATCAGCATCTAAACATTTTCTTGCGGCCTACCTGGACCTGTCTAAAGATGCCAGGTATGAATTCATCCAGGTATTTGACGTGCCAGACGAGAAATGAGCCATCAATGGGGTGGATGGTGAACAGCATGTCAGGACTCTTGTTCCATTCCAGGATGAGAGCTTCCAGTTTACGGTCCAGAAGAACCGAGGGCAGAGGAACGCTGCTGCTCGAACCCGGAGATGAAGCCTTGGTACTGCCCTCCTGATCCCCCTCCTCATGCTCTGAAGAACCTTTATCAGACATCTCATCCAGATCTACCACACATAAAGTACACAGAATAATATAAATACACTAGAAGTTAATGTACATTTATATACATTTACATTGTAAAATATGTTTTCACATGCATGCAAAAAATTCTGCTAATCTTTACCCAATGCTCTGTCGGAATACTTCTACTTGTACTATGCACTAAAAGTATGCATTCTATTTGTGATCAGAAAGTTAATACTTCTGAGTATGTAGCAAAAAAGTATGCAAGTACTGTAACTTCAGAAGTGACCTTTGTTACAACTTCTTGCAGCTTCTTTTTATGTCCTAAGTTTATGTCATTATTTCTTATAATTTAATGTATTAATTCATTGAATCATTACTTGTTTAATTTATTGTAATTAATTCAGTTAGGCCATGTGTCCACCAAAGCATGGCTGAAAACGCCAGGCACATATCCACAGAAGTAATGCTATTATCTTATTTCGCAGATGTTTTTTAACAAATTATATTTTGATAAGAGTAGTCTGTGATATGTGTCAGAGACCAACAAATTAAGGGTTAGGCTTCTCCATTGTTTATCAGTTGTTGTATTAAGTAAAATCTGACCATTGGTCAGTGTGGTGTTTGTCCCGCCCCTCCTGCACTGTGATTGGACAGCTGAGCCAAAATTGACATTGACAAGCACAACGTTTTACTTAAAGCTGAACATTTTTTAGCACAAGTAAGTATCTGTACCAAAGTCAAACTTGGCTGTTGTGTCAGGTTCTAAGTCTTCAGTGGCTTGTTCCAGGTGCTGCTCAGAAAGTTTGCGCAGCTGTTGCATGAAGAGGTCCATTGAAGTGGTGAAGCTCAGATCTTTATTATTTAGCCAGTGAACCACAAACCCTCCAGTGACATCGTCAGTAAAGAGGCCTGATCCGGCAAGGGTTGCTGGGATGTCTGAGACAGAGAGAACCATCACCATGATGTCTGTGCGTGCTGTGAACTTATACGCGTGTGTGCGTGTATAAACCTGTGTTTGGGTTGATGCTGGCTGAGATGTGGAAGTGGCAGAGGGCGTTGGCGTAGTGCGAGATGTGGCGGTGAGCTTCATGGGACCCCAGCTGGCTGGGCAGGAGCTCGGTGTGAGCCACCAGGGCCGATGATCTCCTGCGGCCCCTGCGCAGGTGCTTGAGGTGGTGGATCGACTGCATGCAGACAAAAAACTCTTATTAGCAGCACAAAGATTCATAAATCAAATTCACTTACAGCAGGGACCTGTCAAAGCTTTATAACTTCCATGTGTGAAACTGGCATAAAATCTTTGAACTCTACTCATGTTTTAAAACACTTGACAGCATGTAAACTAGATGTTCATGAGTAGAACTGTATATTCTACTTTCTAAATCTTATGTCTGTAAAACTTTCTGAAATACTTGAGACAGTTTGTACTTGTGGACAAAAGCTAGACTATTGCTTGCTGGTTTGTAATATTCACACATCCTACTGAACATCTCAGCTGCTAAAGA
The DNA here is from genome assembly GCA_036877625.1 of Ambastaia sidthimunki. NCBI lineage: Eukaryota > Metazoa > Chordata > Actinopteri > Cypriniformes > Botiidae > Ambastaia > Ambastaia sidthimunki. Next base: position 8,709 of record JAZGTK010021203.1, read on the forward strand.
GGAGGAAGAGATCTGGCACATTTATAGTGCAAAAAACAATACAACACTTCAGGTTTTGTTTAGTAAGGCGGGATTTGGAATCACCAGGTCCTAACTGAATGGGGTTCTGTTGGCGAATGAAACAGAATGCAGGAGACATGCTTGCGAACACATTTTGGCAGGCAAGCAGAACATCCTATCAAAATTGCTATCAGGATAGCAGGCTTTCAACCAGCATAACAAAAAATGTTTTTGTTTTTTTTAAAAATACCTACCCTGCCTTTAACTAGTCCACCATTCTGCCCTGTCCCTTGTTTGTAAACAAGTAGTTTGTGTGGTATGTCAGTCCTGTTTCTGCATTCTAACCTCCAGAGCATGCTGGATCTTGTCTTTCTGAGCGATGTTTGGCAGAGAGGAGCTGAAACTGGTACTGTTTTCTGAGATCTGTCCTCCCAGCAGACTGTCCTCAGGCAGGAGGGTCTCACTCCATACTCGACAGATGCCGTCTGCACAGGACGTCAGCAGCACGTTGCACACCGAGCCCCTACAACACATATGCACACACAGATCAGTGATGAGGTTCACACTGTGAGGGAAAGCATCAGTGAGTCTGGGTTTGTGTTTGACATACTTAGGCATATATTTGCTGGTCTTTCTCCAGGAGAATCCAGTAACTGTACGTGGGTGAGCCAGATACACAAATGAGAAATTAATGGTTGGAGTTCTTTTATCAGACACATCTGGTATCACCACTGCAGACTTCCAGCCTGTGGTTGGATACCACACCTTCAGCAGACAGTCATCCTGAGAGAGAGTGAGAGACAGAGAGAGAGAAGAGAGAGGGAGATGGGTGCAGTATGGTATTTTCACACTTGCTGAAATGTGTTAATCACACACTTTTCTTGCTCAGGGTTTGAAAATTAGACAAAACATGTGTGAATGAATTGCCCTTCCCCCACTGACAACATTTACTGATCAATATTTTTAGACACCCAGGAAGGAGCTTCTGAACTGAATACATTTGTGTGGTCATACAGTAGTGGACAAAAGTGATGTTTGACCAAGGAAAATTTATGTCATTAACCTCTTTTTAAACACATGAGATTAGTACGCACGTTGCATAGACGTGCTTGGAGTTTTAGCTGGAGTTCAGCTTTGGAAAACATTTAAGGAGGCTAGTCAAAAAAATTATAGCACACATGTGCAAAGCTTATAGAATCAAAGAAAACAACAGACAGGAAGGACCAATCAAACATTAATAATTGATTACATTGTGGTTAATATACATGTTTTATTTTAATCTATGATACACTGTAAGTCGCCTCTTTGGGCAAATTTTATCAATTAAATATCATATATATTCATAGTCCTTATAGTTTGATGGTTTAATCAAAACTGTAGGGTCATTAAAAGTAAATACTGCGCAAAAATCCCCTCCAGACATCATATTGATCACTTCTTTGTTTAGGTATTCGTTTAGGTATTTGTTTAGGTATTTAGGGATCATATGTAACACCCGATAAACTTAATAACTAAACTAAAAGAAGACAATGTAAAAATAATAAAATAATAGAGTCTACATTTTGTTAGTAGTATTACAGTATGTCAATTGTGACAAGTGTGACAAAATAAGCAGCTACTTTTTTGATAATAGTTTATATTGCAGCTAACTACTTTTTTAAAAGACTAGTTGCACTAGCTTGTTTTAAACTGCTGTTTTCAAAGATACATAATTAAAAGTGGTTCACACAAAATAAAAATCTTGAAACTGCAAAAACGTGTGTGAGGGGCTCATTGAGGGTAAGGATGCAGATATTATATTTAACGTAATTTAAGAAGTCACAGCAGGGACAGTTTATTGATTTGTGTGTGTGTGTGGTACCTTCCCAGCCGTGGCAAAGTATTCTCCATCAGGAGACCATTTAGTGATGTGGACAGCAGCAGCGGTCCTGAGAGGATACACACATCAGAAAACACTTACACACATGCACAACTATTTCCCTTGTGTTTGTCTCTAAGCAGA